>LPNX010770945.1:103398-167959 GCA_001517045.1 Pseudotsuga menziesii
GGGCTACTTATACTTGCCTTATATAGTTAATTAATCACAGTAAGAAAGTCTAGGTATCAGGTCTTGCACGTCGACACGAACAACGCTAAGTGCGCTAAGCCGCGGTTGGAGGGTATCGCAAGAAGGCGATACCGCACCGGCAGAGGAGCTGCGGTGTGCGACTCCGTGGGTTGAGGACTTAGCGTTGAATAGGAGTTTCGTGTCGCACAATGCGCGGCGATGCGGTGAGATTGGGACTATTGTGAGAAGGAAGAAGTCGTGCGATGAGAGAAGAACCCGCACGACGTGCGCAAGGGTAGAGACGCTGCGGCTAGAAGAGCTGCACGACGACGGGATTGCGCGGCGCGAGCAAGAAGTTGCGCGATGCACAGACACAGAGGGAGATATTGCAGCCAGAAGAGCTGCGAGCCACCAGTAGGATTGCCACGGAACCTGGTCCAAGACGCTTGAGTCCTTGGCCAACCCATTAGAATCACTTCGGGTGAGACTTCAGGCCGCTGTGCGGTCTGTCGCCGAAAGGGCCAGTCAGCTATGGGTGTTGTTGGTTGATTATAGTAAACCCGGGTCTACCCATGGAATCAACAAATGGTTCCGTTTCCGGTTTAAACGACTGGGAGTTAATGTTCTGTTGGCATCCTACCAGAGAAGAGTTTCACCAGTGGCTGGATTCAGACTTAAGGGAGTTCGCCAAGAAATAGAATCAGAGTCCTAGACTAATCACAGAAGCCTGGTTAGAAAAGCATATCGCTTCAGACATACACGCTATATTTTTTGCAACCTATGGAAACGAGCTTTTCGACTGGTTATCCAAGTTGATAGATAGGAACACATTCAAGAAGAAAAGACACATTGTCTAGACACCGGAGCTGATTCAGACCGTACAGAACCTCGACAATCCGATTACGAGAGAAGTGGACTTCTGGCTGACAAGTGTGCTAGAAGGCTTTGTTACAGAATTTGCAGTTGACCAGAGAAAGAGCTTCAGCGCAGCTGAATGATACTTCTTCAGAGGATATCGTGGTAAGTACCTAAGATCTCTAAACTTGTCCCTTAAGATGCTGCTATATGAAAAAGGAACAATGGATCTAGTTTCAGATGAATAAGTAAAGATAGTAATGTCACAAGAGTTTGAAAGTGATTTTGATGACATTGGACGAACACATAGTGGAAATAAGTATAAAGTAGATTTTAGCTCTCCTGTATTTGAAGATAGTTCAGACAGTATTAGACAACAGAGTCCTAGTACCACAGAAGAAACAGAGGGGGGTATCCCTTACCACCCCTACACCCCACAGAAACAGACAAGGACTCAGAATAACCCCGTAGGTACTCCATCCAGTAGCTCACCGCCAGTACCTACTCCCGCTACATCACCTTCACCTACACCGCTGAGTGGTAGTAACCCAGTTAGTCAGAACCCACCACAGAGGAATAGAATGGGAGATGACATGAAGCTACCTATTTTTAAAGGAACAGGAGCAGAAGACCCGGAACAGCATTGGTTCCTATGTGAAGCCATGTGGACCATTAAAACAATCAACGATGATAACCTTAAACTTGTACAGCTGGTCACCACACTCAGAGACAGAGCCTTGACATGGTACATAAAGTATACTACATTACCCAATACACTTGCCCAGGTTAAGAATGCCATGATCAAAGAGTTTAAGAAACCTAAGTCTAAATCTCAGTGTATAACAGAGCTCAAGGATATTAAGCAGCTTCCATCAGAATCAGTATGGGACTTTGATCAGAAATTCAAAGCCCTGATAGACCAAGTAAGCTTTGACTTTGCGCCGGAACAACATAAGGAATGGTTTATTGCAGCGTTGCTCCCTCACATCATACTGCCACTAATGCAGCAGAAACTCACTACTCAAGATGAAGCACTGGAGATGGCAATGAAACTGGAGGCTTCACCTCTAGCAGAGACTACCACAGGCATGACAACCCTACAGAACCAGTTGGCCAACCTCACGTTACAGATACACGAACTTAAGAAAGGGAAAGAGGTTATGCAAGACATATGGTGCATAAAGTGTAGAGCACAGGGTCATACCAAAGACAACTGTCCAGTCTTCGCAGAATATTTAGCATCAGGGGCTCCTAACCCCTTACCAAGAACACAAGGGCCATGGTGTGAAATATGTAAAACACAAGGACATCCACCTCAGCAATGCCCTTTGCTTCAGAAGTATGTACAGACACCTAAGAACCTATACTGTGTCTTCTGCAAATCTGTCGAGCATGATGAACAGGACTGCCGAGCCTATGATCTCATGTTAGATAGAAAACATGATGTGTACAGAGTCCAATCAGAAACACCGGGTCCAGCAGCAGGACCACAACCAGATCAGGCTTACGGAGGCCGTGCAGGAGGATTCAGAGGACGAGGCTGAGGAGGAGGCTTTGCACAAGGAGGAGGTTTTGGCCAAGGTCGTGGGCCAATCACTTGTTATAATTGCAGAGTTGTAGGACACTACGCTAGCGATTGTCAGAGCCCCACTACTACTTGTAATTACTGCAAATCTTATGACCATACCATAGAAGAGTGTCCTATCCTAATAGCTAAGATCAAAGATGCTAAGCCAGCGGTACATCAAAACATCCAGCTTATTGTTGCTGAGCAGGCAGATCCAGAACCGAGAGTCAATATTGTGACTCGTAGCGGTGCTTCCACAAGTGGAACATCGCAAGAGACCGGAAAGAACACAAGTCAGGAGTGGGTACGCAGAGCTCCTGGTAAAGCAACAGCACTCGACCTACAGAAGAATAAAGAAACATTTCATGAAGCTAAGGCTTCCTTCGATGAACCTACACAACCAGGATCGCAGGTACCACCGTCTAGGGGCGTACCGCAGCAAGCACCTTGTAGCGATAGCCCAGAACAGATACCACAAGCCACCACATCGGGAAGATGCGACGAGGATGAATCGACAGAAAGTATACAATCCTTCTTGCACAGTTTTTTGAAGCTCTTGAGAAATGAAAAATCTATCAGAGAGCTACAGCGCATCATATATCAGTGTCAGCATCCTTCTCTATCTGGCAGTGCACACCGTGCTGTTCATAATATTACAGGACACACAAGGACCGGAAGGGAGATGAAACTCACAGCACAAATTGGAGAGTTCGAAATGGATGAAGTCGTCTTAGATTTGGGATCATAGGTGATTGTGCTAACTAAGCAGACATGGCAGCAGATGGGTAGCCCTCAGTTAGCCATATCACCTATCCACCCGATATTAGCTAATCAGCAGCGAGTATCACCACTGGGTCAACTACCACAGGTGCTAGTTGACATTGACGGAGTTCATACTTTTGCGGACTTCGAGGTCATAGAAATCATTGGCGACAGTCGACCATATCCAGTACTATTAAGTATTGATTGGGAAATTGGTAGCAAGGCTGTCATTGACCTAAAGAGAAGACAAATGACCTTTGAGGATGCGCAGATCCGGGTCATCGCACCGCTGGATCCTTACCAAGGTCCTAGGTATATTGAACCTTAAGAGCAGAGGAAGAAGCACATAACATGGATAGCCTTTACCAGATGACGGTGAACCAGAATGACTACATCAACCCAACCGCAGAAGGGAACATTAGTTGGCGATGCGATAGCTCATGCGCATCGGATTCTGATGTCGGCCTAGAGAACTGGCAGAATAGACTTTACGAAGTCTCATCTCGCAGATGTGCGTTTATGAGTAAATCACTGCGATGGATTGGGGCGGAGACCACTGAGATTCCATCATACAATGGACTGATAGATATCCAGGACTTCCTTGAGCAGTTTGAGCAACAGATTCCTTACGAACAGTGACTTCCAGCTATGACTTCGTTCTTCATTACCTCGGCACGTTCTCTTGCAATTTCGGTAACTTAGTTCGCTGGGCTCTCTTATCCTTTCTGCCCATAGTCATGGTTTCACTCTCTTCGCTCTTTCTCCTTTATGAATGCTCTAGTGTTTGAGAAGTGCTCCATAGATATCCTTTCCTTTTTATCTGGGTTAGAACTTTTATCACAAGGAAAATATGTATCTTCCAGCCTTCTCAAACATTTCATTCAGTCTGGAGCCTTGTGTACGGAAGAGAATCAAACCATGAGCTCCGGTCCGAGAACAAGCCTTTGTCCTCACTATGGAAGTCTCCCCTTCGCTGGGCTTGCAGTCCTCTTCCACTTCTCTTCTCTTCGAAGTGCTCCAGGACCACATGTTCGTAAGGCATCTGTTGCTCAAACTGCTCAAGGAAGTCCTGGATATCTATCAGTCCATTGTATGATGGAATCTCAGTGATCTCCACCCCAATCCATCGCAGTGATTTACTCATAAACGCACATCTGCGAGATGAGACTTCGTAAAGTCTATTCTGCCAGTTCTCTAGGCCGACATCAGAATCCGATGCGCATGAGCTGTCGCATCACCAACTAATGTTCCCTTCTGCGGTTGGGTTGATGTAGTCGTTCTGGTTCGCCGTCATCTAGTAAAGGCTATCCATGTTATGTTCTTCCTCCTCTGGTCTTAAGGGTTCAATATACCTAGGACCTTGGTAAGGATCCAACGGTGCGATGACCCAGATCTGCGCATCCTCAAAGGTCATTTGTCTTCTCTTTAGGTCAATGACAGCCTTGCTACCAATTGCCCAATCAATACTTAATAGTGCTGGATATGGTCGACTGTCACCAATTATTTCTATGACCTCAAAGTCCACAAAAGTACGAACTCTGTCAATGTCAACTGGCACATGTGGTAGTCAACCCATTGGTGATACTCGATGCTGATTAGCTAATCTAAGGTGGATAGGTGATATGGCTAACTGAGGGCTACCCATCTGCTGCCATGTCTGCTTAGTTAGCACATTCACCTATGATCCCAGATCTAAGATGACTTCGTCCATTTCAAACTCTCCAATTTGTGCTGTGAGTTTCATCTCCCTTCCAGTCCTTGTGTGTCCTATAATATTATGAATAGCGCGGTGTGCACTGCCCGATAGAGAAGGTTGCTGACACTGATCTATGATGCGCTGTAGCTCTCTGATAGATTTTTCATTTCTCAAGAGCTTCAAACAACTGTGCAAGAAGGATTGTATACTTTCTGTCGATTCATCCTCGTCGCATCTTCCCGATGTGGTGGCTTGTGGTATCTGTTCTGGGCTATCGCTACAAGGTGCTTGCTGCGGTACGCCCCTAGACGGCGGTACTTGCGATCCTAGTTGTGTAGGTTCATCGAAGGAATCCTTAGCTTCATGAAATGTCTCTTTATTCTTCTGTAGGTTGAGTGCTGTTGCTTTACTAGGAGCTCTGCGTACCCACTCCTGACTTGTGTTCTTTCCGGTCTCCTACGAAGTTCCATTGGTGAAAGCACCGCTACGAGTCACAATATTGACTCTCGGTTCTGGCTCTGCCTGCTTAGCAACAATAAGATGGATGTTCTGATGTACCAATGGCTTAGCGTCTTTGATCTTAGCTATTAGGATAGGACACTCTTCTATGGTATGGTCATAAGATTTGTAGTAATTACAAGTAGTAGTGGGGCTCTAACAGTCCCTAGCATAGTGTCCTACAACTCCGCAATTATAACAAGTGATTGGCCCACGACCTTGGCCAAAACCTCCTCCTCAGCCTCGTCCTCTGAATCCTCCTGCACGGCCTCCGTAAGCCTGATCCGGCTGTGGTCCTGCTTCTGGACCCGGTGTTTCTGATTGGACTCTGTACACATCATGTTTTCTATCTAACATGAGATCATAGGCTCGGCAGTCCTGTTCATCATGCCCGACGGATTTGCAGAAGACACAGTATAGGATCTTAGGTGTCTGTACATACTTCTGAAGCAAAGGGCATTGCTGAGGTGGATGTCCTTATGTTTTACATATTTCACACCATGGCCCTTGTGTTCTTGGTAAGGGGTTAGGAGCCCCTGATGCTAAATATTCTGTGAAGACTGGATAGTTGTCTTTGGTATGACCCTGTGCTCTACACTTTATGCACCATATGTCTTGCATAACCTATTTCCCTTTCTTAAGTTCGTGTATCTGTAACGTGAGGTTGGCCAACTGGTTCTGTAGGGTTGTCATGCCTGTGGTAGTCTCTGCTAGAGGTGAAGCCTCCAGTTTCATTGCCATCTCCAGGGCTTCACCTTGAGTAGTGAGTTTCTGCTGCATTAGTGGCAGTCTGATGTGAGGGAGCAGCGCTGCAATAAACCATTCCTTATGCTGTTCCGGCACAAAGTCAAAGCTTACTTGGTCTATCAGGGCTTTGAATTTCTGATCAGAGTCCCATATTGATTCTGATGGAAGCTGCTTAATATCCTTGAGCTCTATTATACACTGAGATTCAGACTTAGGTTTCTTAAACTCTTTGATCATGGCATTCTTAACCTAGGCAAGTGTCTTGGGTAATGTAGTATACTTTATGTACCATGTCAAGGCTCTATCTCTGAGTGTGGTGACCAGCTGTACAAGTTTAAGGTTATCATCGTTGATTGTTTTAATGGTCCACATGGCTTCACATAGGAACCAATGATGTTCCGGGTCTTCTGCTCCTGTTCCTTTAAAAATAGGTAGCTTCATGTCATCTCCCATTATATTCCTTTGTGGTGGGCTCTAACTAACTGGGTTACTACCACTCAGCGGTGTAGGTGAAGGTGATGTAGCGGGAGTAGGTACTGGCAGTGAGCTACTGGATGGAGTACCTACGGGTTTATTCTGAGTCCCTGTCTGTTTCTGTGGGGTGTAGGGGTGGTAAGGGATACCCCCCTCTGGTTCTTCTGTGGTACTAGGACTCTGTTGTCTAATACTGTCTGAACTGTATTCAAATACAGGAGAGCTAAAATCTAATTTATACTTCTTTCCACTACGTGTTCGTCCAATGTCATCAAAATCACTTTCAAACTCTTGTGAGATTACTACCTTTACTTATTCATCTGAAACTAGATCCATTGTTCCTTTTTCATATAGCAGCATCTTAAGGGACAAGTTTAGAGATCTTAGGTACTTACCACGATAACCTATGAAGAAGTATCGTTCAGCTGTGCTGAAGCTCTTTCTCTGGTCAACTGCAAATTCTGTAACAAAGCCTTCTAGCACACTTGTCAGCCAGAAGTCCACTGCTCTCGTAATCGGATTGTCGAGGTTCTGTACGGTCTGAATCAGCTCTGGTGTCCAGACAATGTGTCTTTTCTTCTTGAATGTGTTCCTATCTGTCAACTTGGTTAACCAGTCGAAAAGCTCGTTTCCATAGGTTGCAAAAAATATAGCGTGTATGTCTAAAGCGATATTCTTTTCTAACCAGGCTTCTATGCTTAGTCTAGGACTCTGATTCTCTTTCTTGGTGAACTCCCTTAAGTCTGAATCCAGCCACTGGTGAAACTCTTCTCTGGTAGGATGCCAACAGAACATTAACTCCCAGTCATTTAAACCGGCAATGGAACCATTTGTAGATTTCATGGGCAGACACGGGTTTACTATAATCAACCAACAACACCCCTAGCTCACTGGCCCTTTCGGCGACAGACCGCACAGTGGCCTGAAGTCTCACCCGAAGTGATTCTAATGGGATGGCCAAGGACTCAAGCGTCTTGGACCAGGTTCCATGGCAATCCTACTGGTGGCTCGCAGCTCTTCTGGCTGCAAGATCTCCCTCTGTGTCTGTGCGTCGTGCAACTTCTTGCTCGCGCCGCGTAATCCCATCGTCGCGCAGCTCTTCTAGCCGCAGCGTCTCTACCCTTGCGTGCGTCGCGCGGGTTCTTCTCTCGTCGCACGACTTCTTCCTTCTCACAATAGTCCCAATCTCACCACATCGCCATGCATCGTGCGACACGAAACTCCTGTTCAATGCTAAGTCCTCAACCCACGGAGTCGCGCACCGCAGCTCCTCTGTCGGTGCAGTATCGCCTTCTTGCGATACCCTCCAACCGCGGCTTAGCACACTTAGCGTTGTTCGTGTCGACGTGTAAGACCTGATACCCAGATTGTCTTACTGTGATTAATTAACTATCTAAGGCAAGTATAAGTAGCCCTTATATGACGTGCCAAGGATTTCAACTTGTATATATATTCCTGTAGTACTGTAACTAAACAACTCATTCATACATCAACTGTAAGCAAATTGCATAACATAATCGGATAGATGCAGCAAATAAACACAATATGAAAATCAATCACAGAACATGGGATTTTAACGTGGTTCACCCCCAGGATGGGAGTTACGTCCACAAAACTGTGCTTCTCTATTATAGCTTAAGGGAAGGCAAACACAGTTCTGATGCACCTCATATGCAGCTCAAGATCTTCTCTCTTAGATCTTTCTTCTCTACCTTCATGCTATCTCTCTTACAACATACTCTTCCCTCTCAGTCGATCCCTACGGATCGTTACATGCATGCTCTATAAGCCGGCTACTGGTTTTAGTAAGATTGCTACCGCTAGAACCAGAACCAGAGCTCAGCTTTTACAACAGTCTACTTATCCTTATTGCCTATTTCAATCACGACTGTCCCTCTATCTAACCAACTAGCTAACCCTTTACAATACAAAATTACATCTTTATATAGGCATCCCGAAGGTCATGCCATTACAGCACTGTGGGCCTGTCCCAACAGTAACCCAAAACCTAACTAGTGACAGTCGGTCCTCTATGTCCTCGAGGTAGCCGCTTCCCGTCACACAACAGCTCTCTGCAGTCTTCCATGCTTCCCGGCACTGATCATGGGTACTATGCACCGCTTCGCACTTATGTCCTTCGTCTTCAATGCTTGAGCCTCGTTGCTCCTTCTTCTTTATGAGGGTCGCTGAGCCCTCCTGTCCTCTGCCGCTGCCTTCAATGCAGTGGGTGAGCTCTCCCTTATCGACCGCTCAAGTACCGTTGCCTTTCTTTGACTTTCGTATCTCAAAAAGTCATGGTTTTCGGCTCTGCTCTACAGCTGGAACCGTGCTACGGCATCGTAGCTCCGTCTTATCTTCTTTCTGCCAAAACTTATCTCTCCACCAAAACTAGCAGCTTCTTCTGTAGCTGCGGGACCCTACTCCAACACCAAGAAATTGGAAGTACAACACATGGACGTAAAGAGTGCTTTCCAATATGGTGATATGAAAGAGGAAATATATATGCAACAGCCATAAATTTTTGTTACTAATCCATGTTTTTTGTGCATGTTTAATAAATCATTGTATGGGCTAAAACATGCTCCTAGATCTTGGTATGCCAATATTAATGGCTTTTTGCAATCACTAAATTATTGTAGATGCAAGTCTAGTCCTAATGTATATATGAATCTGATTCATGGTTATTTAACAATTATTTTATTTTATGTTGATGACCTCCTGATCATAGGAAGTTTCAAAGAAATAAATTCCCTCCTTAAAGGATGCAATGAACCATGCCTTCTCTATGACTGGTTTGGGATTGTTAATCCAATTTTTGGGGTTTGAGATTTCTCAATTAGATATTGGAATCAAGGTACATTAGTACAATTATGATTCATATCTACTAAATAATTTCAGAATGAAGGATTGCAAGCGAATAAATACTCCTTTGCTTTCAAGAGTTAAGCTTAAAGAAGCGTAGTCAACTCCATTGGAAAGCAACACCGTGTATACAAAACCTATTGGTTTTCTTCTTTATTTTACTCATAATCGACCTGGTATATATTATGCAGTGAGTGTGGCTTCCATATACATGGATCAGACTCATTAAATCCATTTGATGGGAGAAAAAAGAATCCTAAACTTTGTACAAGGAACAAAAACTCATGGGATTCACTATGTTGTACAATCTAGCCTAGAGTTAGTTGGTTTTAATGACTCTTATTCGGAAGGTGATAACAATGATATAAATTCCACTTATGGATATTTTTTTATGATTGAAAATGGACCAATCATTTGGTCAAGTAATAAACAAAGTGCAATTGCAGATTCATCTGCAGAGGCAGAGTATAGAGGAGCTGTGAATGCATCTACTCACTGGTTTGTGGTTCATGGAATACTTGGAGAGTTTGGGATCGAATCAGAGACTTATACAGTCATCTATTATGACAACTAGAGTATCATTCAAATATCAAATAATCCAGTACTAAGGAAACGAACCAAACACATCGAGATCCATATGCACTACATCAGAGGACTTGTGCATGATGGGGTCATTGATATGCAATATTGTGCATCATCTGAGCAAGTTGCAGACATCTTCAAAAGATGTTTTTTGAGAGGAATTTCAACATTCTCAATTCACTACTTGGGATATTTGATCATGTAGTGAAGACATATTGAAGACCACATTCCATATAGTTTTTTTCATGTCCATGTTTTAGGGAGGATTTTCCCACTTGTGATTTTGCCTCTTTCCTTGTTTTGTATGGACAAGCAGTATGTAAAGGGTGAATAAGACTTGTTGCTCGGCCTTATATATCTAATATTTTCTGATATTGTACATAAATTCATGCTTAATAGGGGGTGTTGGAATAATCAAAGACATCCCAAGACTTAGGATTAAATAATTAATCTTTTGATTAATTCCTAGGTCCTACACTAGCTAGTTGGCACCTAGACCCATTTTTGAGGTCAAAATTACAAAAAATGTCTCATGGAGCGAGTCAGAAAGATCCTGGACAATATTATTCCAACCCAAATATTTTACAGTATGGAAACTACACATTACACCTTTTTCCATTCTTTCCAGCTTTTCTACAGTTGTAAGGCAAAAGCTAAAGCCAGTTTTAAGGTAGACTCCCTTGTTTTTTGCACCAAATAAACTCCCTTCTTTTCCACAAATAAAATCATGATAAATTCCACTTTCCATCACTTATGATTTTTACACACTCATTCATCAAATTCGTGCACATATTGACAAAGTTTGGAAGTGCTTTATGCACCTATGGGGGATTTTGACTTGTTTAGTGAGCCTCCTTTTGTACTTATTCGAATAACATATTTGAGGTTTTGAATCCTTGGATAATATATTTTATGATGAGCTTACATATATTTAATGATGGATGGTGTAAATTAATATCATCAATAGTTTGTGGATTATCATATATTCAGTCTCCTTCTTGAGCATTTCTTACATATTTTCAAGCAATTTTGTGAGTTCAATTGTTCTAAGCTTGGGATAAATTTTTACACCACTTGGCTCTTCCTAGGGTAGGAGAACTAGAGTAACATTGGCTTATTCATCATAACCAACTCCCTACCTATGGTAATTATTGAAAGGCCATGTTGGGAGCATAACACATTGATAATTATTGTCGCAACGAGAATGCGGCAGTAATCAACATCTATTTTAAATAAGTGAAATAATAAATCGATAATAAATAAATTTAAGTAAAATAAGTAAATTAAATGATAAATAAACAAATAAATAAATAAGGATAAATAAACTAAAATAAAGATAAATTAAGATATTAGTTAACAGAGTAAATTAAGGAACTTGAACTTAAGTGAAATCCTAACTAATCAGAAAAGAATCATAGAACTAAAGATAAATAAAAACTGGGTTGGTAAATTTAATTAATTAATTAATTAATTAAAGTAAAGTAAATATTTAACTTAATGTGGTGCATGATATGCATGGGAATTAACAAAATGGCTAATAAAAGCTAATAAAATGGAAGAACAGAGAATCTTCATCTTATTCTTTTTCGGTCCTACAAAAGTTTGGAGCCCGAACCATTTGGCTGGATCTAAGGCAAGTATGGAAGAGTGTGGTTAAATACGACATGAGTGAGGTTCGAATCCTCCCAGCATTAGCCTAGTGTCATACTTCCATTACTAGCAAGGTATTGCTAGCGCTATCATGCTTAGGGGTCCCAGGGAAAGGAGAGTACTCGTCTAGTTATGGTAGGGAGGAAACCGGTGGATATGACATGATTGGAAATCTAGCGATAACAACTGCAGCAGAGTCACTAACAAAACAACGTTTTTCCTCGTCTTCAAATGAAAACAGCTAGCGATATGAACATGTATTTCAAAGTTATTTGAATTTGTTAAATGTTGCACATAAAAATGGAATAGTTTAATTCAATGGATGTAAGTGGATTGTTTTACAATTCATAATGTCGCATATCTTTATATATCATAATGTTGTACATCGTATATCTTAAGTTCTTTATCAGATCTAGATTTATTTATATGCATGCATGTTAGTTGTTTTGATCAGACCCTATGGAGGGTCGTTACATCATATTAGTTTATTTGTTATTACTGAGAAGGATGTGTTGAAGTTTTTATATAAACATATCCCTGGGATCCTTGAGGAGGAAATTTTATTGTAATAAATGTATGACCATGATCTAATTGGTGTATTTCTCAAGTCTATGCTTGCAAGAACTAATGTTTCTTATTTTCTTCCCATGTTGATTGTTATCACTAGGGTTTGTACCTAGACTACTGAGGTTCAAAGTGTAGATAATATTAAAGTTTCCTAATGGATGACTAGGTTTCTTGGATTAGAAAAATATATAAGTGAAATGGATATCAGGATAAGATAACTAAAATAACTAAACAGTAGATGTATATAAATCATAATCAAGCATAAAAAGACCGTGAGTATGAATTTATACAAAGAGTGAGAGAGTTCAGTTCAGACCTATGATAAACATTTCAAATCATTCATAATAATTTTGGGATAGATAACCTTTATCAAAGAACATAATCATGAATAAGTGGTTTAATCTAAACATAAACATTTATCAAGATGAATATTAAAACAAACATTGGTTCATCTCAAATATAATCATTCCATAGCAATCTTTATAAACTCAATATGAAATACATGCCTGAAAGTAAAATAATAGTCTAATCTCCACAAAATTCCCTAATACCTCCTATTCTTCACCATTATATATATATATATATATATATATATATATATATATATATATATATATATACAAAAAATTTAAAACTAAAACAGTTTGAGATACGAATTTTATGGATCTAAAGAACCAAAAACAGAAAGTATGACTCTTATAACATCTAGATCGAATGAATCAAAACATAAACTTGACACCTAGTACTGACTATTATCTAATACTAATGACATAACAGCTCTGTCATAAAAAATAGTTGGAAGGTATGACCTGGATCTTGAACTAGATCTATCCATGATCAGTTATAGTTTCCTATATGCTTCATCTAGTATCGTCAAACCATCCAATTCTTGAGACCTTTTCTGTAGCCGAGAATATTTTTCTTCGATGGATCGAATTTGGTCTTGAAATTCTTTGTTTCTTTCCTATGATTTCCTCATTATTATTCTGTGTTGTCATATTTCTTCGTAGAGCTTATTTTGATACAGTTACGAGCTCTTGGTAGTTGGCATCGATCTCTTCCAAATCCTCCCTTAACCTTCTGTTAGCAATCATTAATTTCTCACTTGAATCATTTAGATACATGCTTTTTTCTTTAAAGTATTGCAAGTAATTTTTTCAATAGCTCAACTTCTAATAATGATTTCATCATCTTTAGATGTGCATTATCTTCTTCAATCTCTGAAAGCCTCAAACATGTATCGACTTCAAATTCAACCACTTGTTGTTTACCTTTGAAAACTTCTTTAGGTGTATGCATTAATTCTTCTTGAATTTATCCAAGGGTTTGATATGTTTTATGATAACTTTCGTGTGTATCCCGTAGATCCCCATCACTAGAAGAATCTTGTATGACAGTCATCATCTTTTTGAAATTAGGGTTTAGAATTGCCTTCATGTTCATCCTTAACTTATTTTTTGATCCGGTTTTGGGCCTCCAATTGTTTTTAAGACTATATGCAACAAGGGTTTCATCGTTTTTTGAATTTGATGAAAATTCTTGAACCATAGCATTTTCCCCGATATCCCTATGATTTTTAGGAGCAGTGACATCTTATTTTTGGAATTCAATAATCATCTTCCTTTGTACCTTTGTTCTATAAATATTTGACATAGACATGTTTACAACATCAAATGCCTTTCTTGTTTGCTCATTTCCACCATCATCTACCTTTCTCTTATGTCTTCTCTATTGTTTTCTTATTTATTTGTCATCATCATGCATTTGGGCTTTAGGCTCAAAACCAGATAAAAATATAAAATGTTGCCAAGATCTATCAATTTTTTCCAACTCAGTGGTTATCATAAGTTTAATTAAGCCATGATGAAATATTGAATGACTGTTGTGATCAGGGTGATTCCTTACCTGACTGTTGTGATCAGGGTGATCATAAGTTTAATTAAGCCATGATGAAATATTGAATGACTGTTGTGATCTATACTTTTAAACAGGTAATAGCACAAGTTTAATCTGGATTCTCCATTTAAATGGAGAAACAACCTTAAGAGATACATGAATACAGTTGTGAACCAGCCTTCGCAGGTTATATAACGTTGGAAAATGTTGAGAATATCTCTCCATTCAGGCTTAGCATTGTTTAAATGAATCCCTTTACCCCAATCGATCTTCTCGAAATTAGGCAATAAAAACTTTCTTAAGTCAACCTCAAATAGATGCTTCTTAAACCACCATTCTCCTTTAGAAGATATGCTTATTTCCTCTGTAATTGTAGCCTCATCTACCTTAAAATTTAGGGTTTGCAAATTAACCACATAATATTTGTAATTATTTAAAAAGGCATTCGTTACCTCTAGGTTACAACCTCTTAGTTTTTTACACAAAGAAAACAATCCTATGTTTTTCATCATCTCTGCACACCTAGGAAATTATTCGGTCCATTTAACATTGTCTATCTCTAACCTGCAAATTTTCCCACTAAACGTTTTCATCACCACCATCATGATTCAGCTATATCGTATTTCCTGTTCAAAACATGTTAAATAAAATAATCTATGCATAAAATGCCAATTAGAAGGCTTGTATCGTTTAGGTTAATGTAAACAATCGATATATGAATCTTGGTTCATGCATTTGATAATATCAAAACCTGCCTGTACCATCAATGTCATAATAAATAGAAAATCCTCCCTCTAACATGTGGCCAGGATTCTGTCAATACAATAATGAAGAGGAACTCCTTTGTCAAATACGCATCCAACATATGACGTATGTCCTTAGAGTACTTCCAAGTGTAAAAAATCCGGCAGTGCCAGCATCTCACTCATTATGAAATGTGCTTCTGGTTTGTACCATAACTATTAATGCAATATAACCATTTTATTTATTGAAATTGGACACCCGAAACCTTCATAACAAGTTGTGCATCATTGAAATTGGACTGTATTCATTGATATTGGACTAGGAAAATTATAAAGTAGGCCTAGGATAAAGATATAGAGATATCACTGACAATTATAGCAGTCAAAGGAATTTGTATAGTAACTAGTGCACTCATTGATTCACTAGATGATTTTATTGTATTATTGGAATTGAAGCAAGAACAAGCCCTAAGGACCAACTTGGTATAGCATGATTTTCCACACCTCATGCATCATGCCTTGATGGCCCTCCCTTGTCCATATGCAAACTCATTATACCCCATTTACTCACTATATCCCTGATGCTTCAGTATAACCCTTAAAAATACATTTTGCAACACATTTTCCAGTCACTAGTTCTAAATCTCGTGTATATAGATCCTACACCATGGTTTCCCACATACATCATGTTTTGTGCTCAAAAATAATTTCTTTTGGTGTTTTTCCCATCAAGTAATGAATACCTTGATCCTTGGCCTTCCATATGTCGAGAAATTCTTCGATTGGACCCTCCATTTCCTATTGGAGGGCTATATATTAACCCATTGTGAAGCATTAGAGAGGAGAAACTTGAAGAGTAAAGAGACTATAGAAAAATATCTCCCCATTGTTATATGCTTGAGTATACATCCCTTTATCCTTGTTGATAGAACCATTTGTGTTCAAATCCCAATATTTCTATTGTCTTTGTGATCTTTCCTTATTACAAAGGATTGAAGTGGTGTACAACTAGGTGGAAGGACTCGATTTATCAGTTTCGACAAGGTGCTGCTAGAGGTTGTCACATTGTATCTCTATTTTATATTAATAGAAATATATGTTTCTCATCCAAATTTCATGTGTAATTGTATATTTGTACCCATGGGTGTAATTGATTTATACATGTTTAGATGAAATATTCTAGATTGAATGCCAACACTTAATATATTATCCTTGGATATCTATTTATTATTGAGGAAAAATTGTAGAGACAAGATTTTGATTGAGAGCTCAACGATGGTTGTCTTTGAACATCCGATGGAGGTACGGTTCTTATCCCTTAGTGGTTAGTTTCTTTAAATTATCTAGAACACTTGAGAATGAATTTAATTTATCGTTTCATAATGTATGTTATGGTCCACCACAAGCCATAGGAAGATCCTCTCCGTAACAGAATTGGAAACTTCACTAGAAAAATACCTTTTTGTTGGGGTTTTTGGGTGCATTGTTGCTCAAATTTCTCTCTGGTTCTCTATGTTTATGTGTCGCATTTGGTAGTATGTTCATTTATTGATAGTTCCTTAGAGTAGTTTGGGCCTTGGCTTGTTTTATACCACCTTCTTCCTTGTATACGCGGGTCATAATGCTTGCATTCACGTATATATCCGGGTTGTACTCTATCAAGTCATGTACATACGATGTTGTTCTTTGGAAAGTCGCATATATCTCCCATTTCATTTGATATATTGGTATGTGAACTTTTTGGGTGGGTTGTGAGTGTTGTTGGGTCTTATAGGGTCCTTATGTTGTCTATTAACTGCTACTGTTGTGACTAAAAACCTCTTTTCATTGTTATTTTTTAGAAAGTTGTTCTTTCCAATTTATCCCTTTTTGTTTTGTTATTAGTGCGCTAGTCCTTAAGTCTTGGTGTGTTGCTTTGCATGTGTTTATTGTGTTGTAGATACTGATATTTTAATGGGTTTTATTGCATTTTCACTCATTTACTTCGAAAATGCAAAAACAATTGCATTGTTGTATACTCACTTGCATTTTGCATGTGCATGAAATTAAGTACTTGCATTGGTTTTCTTGGGTTGAGACTAGTGTTTAGGATTTCATTTAGGAAAGATTTAATTTGCATTCGAAAAGACGAAGGAATTATTGTGCATTTCATTTAGTGGCATACCATTTTTTCATTTGGAAAACAAACGTAAACTTGGGATTGTTCTTAGGTGTGCATATTTTCTTTTATTGTTGAATCATAGCATCACTAGTTTCATCTCCCTTGAGCAAGCATGACCTCTTAAAATTAATGCTTAACTTAAAATTGATTAGAACGATTTTATTTTATAGGGTTCACCAATAAGGTTAGGTTTTAGAGTCTTGAAATAAGTTTTTGTGAGTAAACTTCTCCAAAACTATAAAACAAGAAAAGTAGGTGTCTGACAACGGAGAGGAGAAATCCTTGATATAATTGGAGTTCTTCGGAAGATCCTCTTAAAAAGGATTTATTTTCCTTCTTTCCCCTCAACCCAGGTTCATATCCTTACCCGACAAAAAACTCCCAAGATATTATCCCGACAGAGGAGGACCCCATCGGTAACACCTGCGATGCAGATGCAGTCTCACCTGAGATATCTTATTGAGAACTTATATAACCAGGTTTCTGCAGTTATGTGGTGATCTATACTTATGTATTACTTTATGATATTACATGAATGAAGCTATGGATTATACTTGGTTTTCCATTTCTATTCATTCAAGATAAAAATATATTTACCAGTCCACACATATTATAGTATTCAATATAACATCCTTATTACATATTCATTCAATAAGCAGTGCAACACAAACACCTATTTGTTTATTCATAAACAGATAGAGTGCAACATAGTTAGGTTTACTTATTCACAACATACATGCAATTTAAATAAACACATTAATCAATGACACACAGAGACAATAGTCGACATGGAAACCCATCCGAGAAAAACCACAAAGGAGCTCTTCATATGGTATGAGAATTGTGTTAGCATTGTTTGTTTGTGCACTCATCTTACAGAGTCCTCTCTAGGTATTCTTTAGAACTCATACAGACTTCTCTCCTCTCATTCTCTTGGGGTTAGGGACTATGTATTTCTCCTCTCCTTCACTCCTTTGTTGATCCGCACACAACCTAGATCGATCCTATATCTAAACAACTCTCCCTTCTCTTCTCTACCTACACAGTGGCTTAACTAACTAACATTCGAATAGCCTCAAGTACATTGACCAATGTTTAACCCAACACACATCTTGGTTTTTTCCTTTTATAAGCTTCTACCTGTCTTAATCAACTGACTATTTTCTAGTAGCTGGAACGCTATCATTTCTATTCTAAGATATTCAGTTACAACTGACAATAGGAACTATTAGCACAAAAATAAAATTATGCTTTATTACCTAAAGTATGCTTTATTCTAACTAACTCCTTACCCATGATCAACCGAACTATATTTTTTAGTTGTTCTTCTCTTCTTTTGTCATGAATCCTTTCTCCATGGCTTCTCTCATCGATGGTATTTTTTTCACAACTTCTTTTGTCACATCTTCTCTTCCATTGTAGACTCTTCTTCCATCGTGGAATCTTCTTGTGACCATAATATTTATCTTTCCAAACTGAATTATGGTTTAATTATTCTTAACTTTTCCTAGGGACAACATTCCCCCAATACTCACATGTGGCTTTTATCGAGCCACATTAGTCTGAAACCTCCATTGTAACAGCCTTACCTTCAAAATATTGAAACATTTTCACTATCTGCTCAGTCTCCTCGAGTAATTATGCTTCCGTCATCTTCAAATTTTCCATAATTTCAGAACTGATGTATTTTGAAGTTGTAAGCCATGTTGACTATACTACTTGTCCCACTTTTTTGTGTACATGTTGAATAATACCTGTAACTTTTTCTTCCTCTACTTGTAATTCGGAAACCCTGACAATTCGCTTATGCTATTGCGCCTGCATTGTTGTGACATATTGCTATAGGGTTTTCATGTCAGTAACCTCAACCATTTTCTCTACTAATGGAAGCTTATTCATTTTACTCTTCAAGTGGTTCACCTATGTCTCAGCAGTGCGTATTTGTTCTATGATCTTCTCCAACTCATTGTCGTCAATCAAAGCTTCCCATGTCTGAGAGACTTGGTTGATCGCCTTTGCACAAAGTGCCTCTGCCTCCTCTATTCTCTTTGTACCTTCTGCGGTCGCTTTCTTACATCATGTCGGAGAGCCTCTCCTTGTAAAAATAGCTCTAAATTTTGTCTTTGTTGCTCTGCTTGAAATTTTTGTCAAACAAGAGATTCTAGTATCGAGCTCCTCGACATAGGACGGGAACATATACCCCGTGGTATTTTGGTGGTTCTTCCCATGCAACAAATGAAATAAAAATAAGCAGCCATGAATAATGAAATGGGATACCTTTCTCCTATGCCTCCTCTGCATCTTCTAACAATTTATTTATAAGATAATTCAACCAGTCGAGTTGAACACCTACTACGCATAACTATGCCACAACAATTATCCCTGCGATGCACTGGTTTGGTCACATCTCTGCAGAAAATTTCTATATAGAACTTTAAGTGTGAATTAAACAACGTGATCAATGACAAAATCGATGGTAAATCCTTTGGTGTCTATGTTCATATCATAATTCTCCTTCATCTTTTTTGTGAATGATGTGTCTTGTTCTTTTACAGCGAAAATGGCATTGGGTCAATTCCTACATGTGGAGTCTCTGTAATTGTTGATATAAGATCGACATCCAAGGAAATATTTCGGTCGAGCCATAAACGACCTTCATGGAATGACACCAGTAAGTGTTTGAAAAATTTATTCACCTCTACGTTGCGGCCAAAATGTGGTATTTTCATCAGTGACAACAACTCATCCTTTTCCAATTGTATTTCCCATTCCATTGGAACAAGGCAGAGAGGGCCACCCTCTATGTCATGGAAAAAAACCATGTAGTTATTCATTTCCAATTCTGGAAATTTATTTAGGTCATGGTAAAAAAAGATCATCTTCTTCAAATTTGGGAGTATGTTCATCATTACCCAATATCCTTTCAGTACAGTTGGCTCTACCAATGGGTACCTTGCATTCTTGTTGATTCTTATCTTAGACACATCAACAGGTCTAGGTGGGACATAGTATGTAAGCATGCTTGTAGAACATGGCTCTTCAGCGTCTAGTGGTGGCGTTGTTTCTTTCCTTTCGTTATAAGATCGTTTCCTCTTCAACATGTTAGGTGGTTCTGGTCCTAACCTCACTTTAGGGATGAATTGTATATGTTCAGCTTGCTCTGCAACCATGGTCGTTAGTGGAACAAATGCGGCAGTGTATTCCATGATGGGAATAGGGGAAGGTGTCTCGACATCTGATTGTACAATGATGCTTGTACTGGAGATAGAGATGATCATAATATGTGAAAACTTACCTCAGCTCTTACATTTGCAGACACACTAGCTCATCTTTCTTAGTCGAATGAAAATAGGATGAATGAAAATTTGTTGTGAAGATGATATTCATTCATCCATTCCGTCAATATTTCCTTCACACAAGCGGATAATAAATTGGAAAGGTGGCAGCAATTTTTGTCACATGGAGCAATCATATGAATCATTACAAGGAGACCACTACCCAACCGTCATTTTTCCTGTCACTTTAGTGGTAGTTATTGTGCAGTAACGATGGAAAGGACCAAAATGTGCATCACCGAAATCTCCTCTATCCTCTATTTAATTACATCCATCTCTCTTTTTGCAACCAAATTCTATCACGTGTCAACAATTTTCTTCCTGCGACTGGGATTCGGTTGTCGACACCTTTCTTTCCTTTACTATAGATGGAGAGTCTTTGAGACCATTTTCATTTTCATCTTTTTATTTTCTCTTTTCTCTTTTCTCTTTTTCTTTTTATTTTTTATTTTTTTAGTTGACCAAGTCGTGGATATCCTGGTAAATATTTATCCGACCTCCATTCACCGATCCTTTGAAAGGTGTTCCATATATTTTTTGTAGTTTCTATGTGCCTCCTTCAGTGATTTGAATGAAAACATATGACCCCCAACCAATGTGTTTTCAATTTGCCAGTGTGCTTAAAAAACTTACTATCATATAGGAGGACAAGCCGTATGACCTGAAAGTGCTTATTCTTGATGTGTCAATCATGCCATACTTTATGTCGTTCCTTCTCAACATTTTGATGATAACCTATGGGAAAATTTTATTCCTCCAACTGCACAAGTTACAATAATCTTTCTTCGACAACACCAACATCAGTCATTTCAGTAATTGCAGCAATCCTTAGACTGGGTACAATGTATTTCATTGGCATAACAACTTATTTTACATATACTAGTGGGAATGGAGTTCGTCCTTTCAACTTATTACAAATCATGCAATATTCGTACAGTACCGCAGAAATTTTCTGGTCCCGGTCATCTCTTTTGAACATTGCAAATATTTGTTAATGCAATCTTGAGGATCTTGTTGAATATATTGATAGAACCATTCTCTTGTGGGTGATATGGTGTCATCTTTCTATGTTGGATTTGGAATTATTCAGGAAATTCCATGATCATCTGATAAACAAAGTGCATGCCCTGATCAGTGATCAAAATATTCAAGCATTTGAATATAGTCACAATAATGTCAAACAAAAATTTGGTAGAAGTCACAATAGTTCAATCATTTACTGGAGTTGCTTCATCCCATTTAGTCTGGTAATCCATCATAGTAATAATGTATCTTGCACCTATTCTCTTCCCTGGTGGATGTATAGATCCAACAAAATCAATCGCCCATTTTTCAAATTCCTATAGAGTTATCTAAGGTACTAGCGAAATTTCATCTCAATATAACAACTTTTCGGTTTTCTAACAGATATCAGAGTTGCGACAATATTCTCTAGTGTTTGCATGTAAAGTGGTCCATCACAATCCTACTTGCAATATCCTATGCACTGTATATTTTCCAACATAATAGCCTCATGCAACACTAGCATGTGCTTCATTAAATATCATTGGTCGCTCTTGTTTCAGTACACATTGACGAAGAATTTCATCTGGTCCCATTTTATATAGTTATCTAGCTATCAGCTGGAACACCACAGCTCGCATCACTCATTATTTTTTCTGCGTAGTACTAAATACTTCTGGTGGATATCCCGTACCCAATAAATGTATGATATCTTTGTCATGATCATCAAACATTGCGATTACAAATAATTGCGCATCAAGAAGACTATCATCGAGATTCATAGTTTCTTCTCCACTTCCAATCCTCGACACGTGGTCTGGTCCTGAGTTTAGTCGACTCGGTTTAATAATAAATTCAAAATCAAATTCCTAGAAAAGGAGAAACCACCAGCAGATCATCCCCCCAAAAACCTAGATTTTTCACCATGTATTTCAATGTTGAATGGTCTGTGAACATCTTAAAATTTCAACATAACAAATAGTGTCAAAATTTCCTAAGCACGTACATTATAGCTAAGCATTCTCTTTCAGTTATACTGTAATTCTTCTCTGATGTTGATAATTTCCAACTATAAAAGGAAATAGGATGATCAATCGACCCTTCTCTCGGCTACACAAGTACAACGTCAAGTGCGACAAACGATGCATTGACATATACATGAAATTCCTTTTTCCAATCTATAAAAACAACTATGGGCATGTTGACCATGTTGTTCGTTAGAGTGTCCAAACTCTCTTGGAAATGCTCACTTGATTGAAACTTAACATATTTCTTCAACAACTTCTCCATCGAACTAGTAACCTCTACATATCCTTTTATAAATTTTCGATAGTATCATGTATGTTCTTATGTCATTCTCAGTTGTTTACTATCGTAGAGGATGGTAGGTCGACAATTATCACAATTTTAGTAGGGTCAAACAGGATTCCATCACGACAGACTACATGGCCCAACAAAATTCCAAATGGGGCACAAAAGATATATTTCTTTATATTTAGCAAAATATGATACTATCAACCCTGTTCCAACATCATTCTGAGGCTCCGAATATGATCTTTTATGATCCCAAACAACATCCAATCATCGAACTACACCTCAAGAAATTTATGAATAAATTATTTGAGAATATGGAAAGAGAATTCTTAAGTCCAAAGGGCATTACTGTGTACTGAAAAAAACCCCACTCTATCACAAAGGTTGCCTTGTGTCAATCTTCCTTTGGGATTCTGACCTAATGGTAGCTAGAGAACCCATTAGTGAAATAATAATGTTCTTGACCCCTAACAATTTCTAATACATCATCTGTAAACGGCGTCGAAAACAGATCATGTAAGCAACCCTCATTCATCTTCCTTAGGTTGACATAAATATGTACTTCACTGGTAGTCTTCTTATCTTGCACTACTATCGAACTGAACTAATTAGATTCTTCAACCGATTCTATGATACCCACATCCAACATTTGATCTAACACCATCTTCAATTTTTCTTTATGCCACAGATTCAACCAGTATGGTCGCTGCTTCACAGGATTTGCATCAATTTTTAATGGTATCTTCATATCTCCAAAGTATCTAACAATCCAATTTATTTCTGAAACTTTTGTAGGAAACATATATTGAAATTCATGCAGTAATTCCATGATATTCCCGATAGTTTCATCGTCTCAATAATCTCCAATATTGATGAACTTTGGATTCTCTGGAGATCCAATAATTACTTTCTTTACTTTCAACAGGTTCAAAAACTGGTCACTAGAAATACGAAATCCTTCCATCGCATGAGTACCTTCAAACTCTTGAATGTTTATGTCAAGTGGGGCATCATCATTAGGTTCTCTTGTCACATTATAGCACTCCATCTAGTGTTGGACTATCGTGTTGCTTTGATTAAAGTTTTCCATTGACACAGGGATATCTTCAAATATCTTCATCTTGATTACTTACAAAGAAACATGAATCGAAGGATGACCAGCAAACTGAAATGTATGTGTGAAACTAGGATCCATTTCATCCCATTCAACTCTTCCACATCAAATCTCAATTGATGTGTACTAGTTCCTTGGTATAATGTACAGAGTATGTATAAATTGATGGGCCCACTCTTGTCATGGGAAACCCTCCCATTTCGTATGAAAATATTCAATGTGATTAAGATGATTAGTTAATCATGTGTACTTCCAACCAATATAATTGATCCCTTCCCCAAATCGTATCTCCATCAACCTCCGGCATTGAGGCCATTTTGAGATAGATTGCTTATGTGCGGCCCACCATCTGGCACACATAGATTTCAGTACAAAGTTTGGGGAAGACAAGCGTTGATGTTATGTGCCTTTTCCTTGAAATTATGTTAGAAGAAATGCTATGTTAGGTAAACCTTCATATGTGGGTAAATCACTTACCTCGCTACCTACCCATCACATAGATCATGTAATTCTTGCATGTTTCCTCATCGACTCTTCATGCAATCGGTTCTACCAGTTTTCTAAAGCTTCTCTAGAATACAATGTACAAGAACTAATGTTGTGCTAACTGATCTTTCCATCATTCATTGGATTCACATAATCATCCCTTGTAGAATTAATGTTATAAATCTGGTAGACGTAATCTCCTTGTCCTTAACTATTCACTGGATCGACGTATGTTTATTCTTCCAGCGGATCAATTGGTGCGATCACTCATAACTCTAAATCTTGAAATCTTAAGATTATTTTCTTGAAGTTTACAATAGTCTGATTTCCAATGACCTATTCAATTCCCATAAGTGTGGTATATGGATTTGTATCATCTACAATATCAATTACTTCAAAGTCGGAATAATTTTTAAGGCCTTTTATCTCGACATGCACCTGAGTCAGTCGATTGATAGGTAGAAATTTCAATTGATTCATTAACCAGAGCTAGAAAGGAGACCATATAAGTCTCGGTTTCCCCATAATTTCCCATGTTTGTATATTCGTAATGTTGACATCATAGCCCAAGTCCAGAATAATATAGTCCATATCATAATCTCTTATATGTGCAATCATCCTTACTTCGTGACCAATATTCAATCTTTTTCCCACGTGATTAACCCTTATTTTTTGTCACAACTCTTCTTGAGGTTCTTCTATAAGAGCTGTTAGTTATGCGACAAAATCTTTATCTTGCATTAGTGCTAAGAAACTTTTAAAGAGTTCTTTTAATTTACTAACATTTCATGTTGGTTGCTTTGGAACGTCTGGTTGAATCTTTAAGGCATCTCCAATATTGGCCTCAAGAATTTGATGTTTCATTTATGTTGACAAATTCTTGTCACACATCCAGGAATACTTCCTTTTCTTTTTGGACGCCGATTGGTTCATTCTTCTGTGTTATTGGTCACACTTGAATTTGTCCATATGGTGCTTCTTTATCATGCCCCATTGCAACACATGATCTTGTTACAATAACAATATGTAGTTCCTTTGGTTCAGTAGAGATCTTATGGATATTCTTATTGGGGTTCGGATTGGGATTTTGGGGTGGATTCCGGTATACTACAATCTTGGTATTCCATATGGTAGTCAACTGAGGAGATTCTTCGACACTGTGATCAAAATATTTGTAGTACAAACATGTCATGGTAGGAATCATGCAGTCCCTGTAAAAGTGTCGATTTTTCCCACAATTATAACATATAATTTGGCCTCTTCCGCAACCAATCCTCTTCATTTTCCTTGAAATATAAAATACCCCCCTAGGTGGAGGGTATTATTGTTTTGGGTCCTGATTATCTTGATATTAGGCCTGTGGATATTGAGTCTGAGCCCACTCATCCTGCATGTGTTCATCATTATTCATTAAATAAGTATAAACTATTTTATCTTGCATTTGTTGATATGCTCTATGGTATTTCTCATCAAGGCCTACTAATCAACAAAACTTATAGTATAAACTTTTTTAGTTCACTTACAATCTTCTGTAAGTACAAACACTTTTCTGACCAGTGGCCTATAGTATAGCATATTCTACACCAAGACATCCCTTGTGTATTTATTAAGATCAATGCTCCTGATGCAACATAATAAATATATGTCGGACAGTTGTCCTTGAGGTGTCCCTCTATTCTACATCTAGTACACCATATTTCTTCTCGTACTTCCTTCCCTTTCTTAATATATTAGATTTGCAGTGTAAGGTTGTCTAGTTGCAACTGGATTTGCATCATGCATGCACCAATTTCTCCAACCGATGAGGATTCGAACTTCATCACCAATTCCATAGCCTCGATCAGGGATATAATCTTTTGTTGCATCAAAGGGATCTAGATTTGTGGTAACAACACTGCAATAAACCATTCTTTGTGTTGAACGTTCAACATCTGGAAACTTACTTTGGCCATCAGCTTCTTAAATCTTTGGTCAAAGTCCCATACAGCCGTAGGAAAGTGCTTAATTTATTTAATCTCTGTAATACAGTGCCACTCAGATTCGGGATTTATGAGCTCATCTATTAGTCTTATTCATATTTGATCTAATTTTTTATGTAGGATTCCTAGTAGCACAACATATAATTTCATATACCAATACAATGCATGACCCCTAAGGGTTGTGATCATCTGAGATTTCTTAATGGCTTCATCTTGGACCTACCACATGGTCCACATAGATTCACACATAAACCAATGTTTCTCACGGTCTTCTACCCCATTTCCATTAAATATTAGCAACTTTATATCATTCTCGTCCATTATATTTTCTCTTGGTACTGTTGTATTAAAGTTTTGGCTAGTTGGTGGTGAGTTTCTATATCTTAGCTCAAGATATGTATGCAGGTTCATGGGAATGTCATATATGTACTCTGGATCTTGAGCTTCTTCTTCTTCTTTCTCATATATAGGTTGGTAGTCCTTTTCCTTGTCACAAGAACCTTTGTCAAAGTGCAAATCCAATGGATAGTCCTCCCCTCTGGTCATACTAAAACTTCCTCTTCTCATCACAATCCTTCTTGTCTTTCCAGACCAAAAGCTTCTTCCACTCCTCAAGCACCCACTTTCTAGCCCAGCCTTGCCATCACAAGGAAACATCTCAACTTACATTGCTCCATTTTCTTCAAACTTTTTTTGTGACATATTCCAGGTTTTTATGCTCAAACCTCTATTCATTAGATTCAATTCTCAATATCCCCTTATCATATACAAGCATATTGATTGAAATCTTTCAATATGTCAGGTACCATCCTCTAGGTCCTTGAAAAAAATATCTTTCCATCTCACTGTATGATTTTATGTTGTCGACTGCAATTTATGTGATGTAACCTTCCAAATACTATTAACCCAAAAATTGATAGCTATAGATATAATGTTGTTAACACTTTTCATCTACTAAATCAGCTAAGGGGTCCACTCTATTAGTTCTTCCTCTTGAAAGTTTATCTACTGGGTTGCTATCCTTAACAACCACTCATGTAGAAAAATAGGGAATTTGCAAAATAAAATCTCTAGAATGTCTATATAAAATTATCGCTCCAACCACTCTAATGGGACCAGCGAAGATCCTTCACTTTCTTTCTGTGCAAACTCTAGTGTCTTAAAATCCACCCAATCTTGAATTTCCATCTTAGTCGGGTGCCACAACATATCCCCACCAAAATGATTCAAAGTCACGACAACAGAACCATTTGTTGATTTTCTATCTCACCGACCTAGGTTCAGATACTTAGCCGAAAACAGAATCCTAAGATATTGTATCAATAGAGGAGGGCCTCGTTGGTAGCATGTGCGATGCAGATGTAGTCTCACTAAATATATCTTATTGGGAACTATGAGAACTAGGTTTCTGTAGTTATGTTGGGATCTCTACTTGTGCAGTACTTTACCAGATTACATGATTGAATCTGGGGATTATACTTGGTGTTCCTTGGCTATTTATTCAAGATAACAGTCTATTTAGTAGTCAACATAGATTGCAGTATTTAAAATAAAAAACCTTTTTACGGATTCATTCAATAAGCAATGTGACACATACATTTACGGGTTTATTCATAAATAGATATAGTGTGACATAGTCAAGTATACTTATTTACAACATACATGCAATTGACATAAACTCATTAATGAATGACACACAGAGACAACAGTTAATGTGGAAACCCATTCTACAAAAACTAAAAAGGTGCTCTGCATCTAGCATGAGAAATATGTTAGCACCTTTTGTCTATGCACTCATCTTGCAAACTCCTCTCTAGGTATTCTTTACAACTCATATAGACATGTCTCCTCTTATTCTCTCATGGTTAGGGACTATGTATTTATAATATCCTTTATTCCTCTGTCAATTCACACACATACTGTATCGATCGTGTAGATAAACATCTCTCCCTTCTCTTCTCTACCTACACAAAGACTTAACCAACTAACATTCGACTGGATGATTTTTTCTTAACTTTTTTTTATGGCCAATAGGAGTTAATCACTAGGCAGTGTGAACATGGATGGTGTGAATATCCCTCCATTACCTTCAATGAGAACTAAAGATATTTCCATGATCTTACTTATATCTTGGGGATCTTGAGGTACCTTTGGTGATTTAGAGCTTCAAGCTTAGTTACCCTGCCCATATGGTGAATCTATCATGCAACTATTTGCATGAGCATTTGTTATATTGAGGTGACCTTAGCTTATTTTCATAAGTATCACAGGGGGTACTTACAAAGGTTATTATGTGAGTTTCTTGGACAAGTATGGGTCGAACTGCATGATCACTTTATCTATTGAAGTTGAGGGCCATTATAACTGATTACACACCTCCGTTATAGTGTATGAGAGTCTCGGGCCTCTGCTAGGAAAGACATACCTGCTACATTTAGGATCTCATGTGTCCTCAATATTTTCATGTTTGCATATATCCTATGTTTCTTAGGGGTGTGCTCTTTGTTCACTAGTTGGCTTTAGGGATCACAATTACTTGAGTCTCTTTTCTTTGGAGTCACCATGGACCAATTTTTTGCACTTCATCGTTCTCATCGTTTAGCAAGATTATCTCCTTGTTAACCTTTACAGCCTCTTTAAAAGAGGGCTAGACATTCTAGGCGGCCTCTTTCCCATCGAGTTCCACGTATATTTTTTACCATGAGTACTACATTCAATACCCCATAGTTCCCTCTATCTTTGTCATCCGGATTGGGGGGGAGATCCCTTGAGGATACTCTTTCATCTAAATTATGGATTCTTAGGACTCTGTTCTACATCGACCCTCATGTGGATTTTCCTTCCCACCTAGTAAGAACAAATACTTTATAATTTAGAGGATTTAACCCAAAATTAACCTCAGAAAGGTCAGTTATTGAGATACAATCAGTTCCCTTTAGTTCAAGTCTTTTTACATTCAGCATTCAAATATCTCAACTAGTATTCTAGCATCCATCCAAGGTCCTGGTTCAGACCCTAGTGTTGGGTTGGGGGGCACATCAACCCATTACATTGAACACCAGCTCAGAGGTGGTCATATTCCTCCTTCTACTTCGTTTTTTGGGGGATGACCACCCCCATTTTCATGTCTTCAGACTAGTTTTCATCCTAGTGGGGGTGGTGGTGGACATGTGAACATTGGTTCTATGGATTATATTCCTTCTTTCATCCCATCATCCACTACACCTATTCCATCAAATGCATTTATCATAACTCATCCTCCCCATATCCCAAATGAAGCATCAGGAAGGTATGCTCCCTTTTTTACGTTGTTTTCCCATCATTTGGTGCCCTTTTTTCTGGAGTTATGTCCCTCCCCAACTATCAAGGGATCATTCCTTATACTAGGTGAATAAATATCATTATCTGGTTCCCCCTTCTCAAGGAATACCCCACATACAAATGTATGTGCATCTTTACATGGATCATATGGGAGGAGGTTACTATCCCACTAGTCAAGGTTATGGCCTTTACCAGAACCAATATTTCTTGGGAGCATAGAATCAAATGCTACAACCTAGGATGTCATTTTTAGCTACATTGAACTTTCCTAACCTATCTAAACGCATGAATGAACCAGTATGTCACAATCTGATGTGGCCCCCCATTTCGACCAAGTTTCCTTTGTATTTTTCAAAGTTTGAGGGTAAGAATGGTGAGGATCCTAGTGATCATGTTACTAATTTTCCTCTATGGTGATATTAAAATCCATTAAATCATGATTTTATTTGATTACAACTATTTCAATGCACCCCCTCATGGGTTCAGCTGCGATATGGTATACAGAATTTTCTAGGGGCATGTGTTGGACCTTTAATTACTTGGCCTTGGTCTTTTTTAACCACTTCAGTTGTTGTTGGATTTTTTGTCTCTTTTCCAGGGATCCCGACCCAGGATCAGTCCCTTCTTCTTAGCATAGAAAATCCCAAGATATCATCCCAACATAGAAGAGCTCATTCGGAAGCACCTACAACGCAGATTTCGTCTCACCCGAGATATCTCTCTTTATGGGTAACTTCCAAAACCACGTTTCCACAGTTGGGTGGGAGTATTTTTAGTACCTTGTCTCTGCACCAAGGATCTCAATGAAGTTCAAGGGTGGATTATTCATTTTCATGGTACCTCAACAGCTAGGTTGTACCCCAGCTTCTTTTATTAAACTCATTAAATAAACAGTAGGAATGCAGCATACTCATATCCATTTAATACAATGCAACTATCATACATCTATTCATTTGTAAGTAAACCTACAATCACTCATTCAATACAATATTTACACATATATCTTAGACACATTCAACATTCACACATATACATAGAATATAATGTGTAAAACCATCTGGGAAATAACGACAAGGTGCTCTTCATATGGCATGAGTAAATAGATGCACCTTTTGCTTGCACACTAAGTTGTAGAGTCTACTTAAGATATTTTTCTCTATAATACAAAGTCTTCCTCACTCTCATGCTCTCTGATATTCTCTTTGTTCTCTTCCTACTTTACTATACTAGTGATCTGCACACAACCTAGATCGACTCAACCTTTCCTACTCTTCTGCGCACTGAGTTGTCAATCCTTTACTCTAATGCACTCAACAATCCAGAGCCTCCAACTAGGAGCTCTCGCTTTTTGTCCAGAGAGAGTCTACAATTCAGATCTATATGTAAATATTGACTATAGGGATAATGTCTAATGTCTAACCCACATACAACTTAGGTTCCTTGTTTTATATCCTTATTACAGACTTGATACAAACTCCATACATACCTGATACATAATCAATACTGACTCATTACAGACTCCTTTTCTATCACTTTCTCAACCGATTTTCTATATTCAACCAACAGGCTATCTTTCTTATTCTAGCAACAACTAATGAGAGGCACTAATGGCCTGACATACAAATATGCCTTCACATCTGTGGTTTGCATTGGCTCTAGGTGAGCTCATACCGATGATCATTAAGGCCTGTCACTTTCTCAGCATTATGTCTTACTGTTGGTTTCCAACCATTATGCTACTTGCACACCTTCCATTTCTGATATTTTGTTGTACCTTCCTGTGTCACACTCGTTCTTTCTGTCGCGGATTCCTTATCTAGTGGAGCTTCCTCTTTCAACACGTCTTCCTCTTCGTCTTCCTCTCTTTCACTTCCTCTTTTGCGGTGTCCTTTCTCTTGTTTTCTTTATGCTTCTCCCTCATTCATAGCTCCTTCTTCTCCTCTTTTAGCTCTTTTCCATACTAAGGCATAATCCTGCATGAATTATGCCTTACTATCCCTAGGACCAATAGGCCCCCAACGCTCACCTGTTGCTCATCCTATTCTAAGCGAAGCTATTGGTCTGTGTTTTGACTTGCACTGATTTTGTTATGAAAATATTCCACTATTTTTACCACCCTCTCTGCTTCTGTGCGCACTTCTTCTTTTGTCTTATGCATTTGCTCCACCATGTCGGAACTAACATGTTTCGGCATTGGTTTCTCCACCGGTGTCACTATATCATGCACCTTCTAATGTACAGGCTGAATGATTCCTGTAACTTTTTCTGTCTTAGCCTGCAACTCTTCTACTTTTTCCTCATGTTGATAACGTTGCGTGCGTAGCACAGTCATTTGCTACTACAATTTTCTCATCTCCGTCGCCTTATAAATTTTCTTTTCTAAGGGTATTTTCTTCATATCAATTCTTATCTGCATTATGTTTGTTTCAAACATAGTCAACTCATTTGCAATATTCTGTGATTTCTCAACATCCATTAGTGCTTCCTAGGTCTGAGAGACTTGGTCGACAGCCTTAGCACATATTTCTTCTACCTCTTCTATTCTCTTCAAAACTTTATTTGTTGCATCTCTTCTGCTCTCCAACACTTCTGGAGGTGTGTTGGGTCTTATTTGTTCCTCCATATTTGTAACCTTACTCTTAAGGTCAGCCATTGTCTCAACTAATTGTGCTACTTTGGCATTTGGTTCCATTTCCTCTCTTATTCCCCATTCTGTGAAGTTCTTATAGGCGAAGGCTACTTCTTTGCTAATTTTCTGACAGTTTCCTTCCCATTCATTTTTCTTCTATTTAGTTTCTTGAACTTCAAGTTTAATTTTCTTGATATCTTTATCTACATCCTTCACTTGTATGGCTAGGGTATGCTCGCGTAGTTTTATTTCTGCATTGACAACACTCTGTATTGCATATACCTCATTTATGTGCATAGATGATAAATCTATAGTAATCTGGCCACTGTCCCTGAAAACATCATTAATCTACAAAGTTCCTAAATCAACAATGCCTTTAGATACTTCTACCATTATTGGTGGGAAGAGAATAGGTTCCACAGTTTGTCCCATTCTTGAAGTTTTTGATGGGTCTTGGGACTCCATTTTTGCAATTGGACCATTGACAACAATCTTAACATCTTCGACTCCTTTACCCAAAACTTTAAGCAGATTAGTGACCGTACCTGAAATTTATTCTTGTCTCTCTTTTATGGTCTTGAAGCTGGTTTGCGCTGCTTCATTTATTGCCTTAGTCATCATTTGCACATCGTCACTATCCAAGATAATGGTATTTGCATTTCTTTCAACATTCATCTTTTTTTTCTTTCTTCTTGGTTGTACTTGTTCTTTTTGAGGTTCCCCCATTCATTTTTTTATTTTGGGTCTGTTGGTATCGATGGGGAATGACTCTCTGCAGAGCCTAAATCCTCCATTGGGTCTTCTTCCTCATTTCCCTCATATGAGTCGTCCTCTTGTACCCTATTTTCCTCTTATCAAGGTTGATCTTATGGTACTGGGACATGCCATTCCTTCAGCCACACATTAATAATTTCTTCAATTTGCTCCTTTGTCATTATAATTTTGGTTGGTAACCTTTGGCGTTATGTTGTTGTTGTGGCTGCATGTAAATATGGTACGGGCCAATCTCAAATTTAACAAACCCACAAAATCGTTGAAGAGTGGTGTCATCTAATTTATACATGTTATTCACATGGTTCCTTATAGCCTCCCCATGCATAAATAAATCAATATTTTCCTCTTTATGTCGGTCCTTTTCAAACAAAAGGTTCTAATATCTTACTCCTTTACATTTCACCTGTAGGTCAATCCCTTGGTAGTATTGTGGGTCAGACTAGGCTATAAATGAGATTAAAAGTAACAGCCATGAATAGTGAAATGACCTACCCTTTTCATGTGCATCAATGGTGTCTTGTACAATCTATTTCAACAAGAATTGACACCAATTGATCTGAACTCCTGCCGCACAAAGTTTTGCAAGCGTAATTGCTCCCACAGTACACTGTTCCAGGTGCATTTTGCAGAGTAACTTGGAGGCCAACACTTTGGAAGAAAAGTGAAAAGTGGCGTTATTAATGGACTCAAATAGAAATTCCCTTTTGCATCTTACTACATGATATTTTTTCTTCATTTGCATATAAATTGTTGCCTCTTAATCCTTTTTGAAAAGTGGCACTCGGTCTGTTCCTATGGATGGTAGGCCTCTGATGGTGGCAATTAGTTGAATATCAACAGGTATAGGCTTACCTAGCCATAGAACACCTCAATGAAAAAATTTGAGTAGCTTCTTAACACAGGTGTTTATTGGTGTACTTCGTCCAAAATATGGCCTATATAGCAGCGATAATATGCCAGACTGCTCCAATTCATTGGCCCAATCCTTTGCAATAAATCATTTAGGTGCCTCAGTTGTGTCCTGCACAATGTCCATGTAGTTTCATCGTTCTAGCTCTGTTTGGGGTTTCATATCATGATCAACATAAGGTAACATCCTCACATTAGGAAAAATGCAATTCAACACCTTCACTCCTTTGGGTATTAGTGGCACTATCAATGGGGTCCCTGCCTTTTTTGGAACTGTAACTCTTGATGCATCCCTATGTCTGGGAGAGACATAAGGTGGAATCAAATTTCTTGTCTCAAAATCCTATTGTATTGATGGGGTTGGCGCTGGAGGCATTGATGCTTTTCCCTTTGTTTTTTATTACCAGTGTGTTTTCCATGCTTGGTCCCAGATGGACCTGATCTTTCTTTTCCAGTTAGTTTACTAGCATTCAACTCTACTGCTGGATCAATCTGTACATCAGTGGGTACTGACTGCACTGGGATGTAACCAGTAGTGTCTTCCATAATAGGGGTAGGTGATAGAAGCTTGGATTCGACTGTGCTTATCCTGGAAATGGAGATGACCATACTACAACCACACTAGTTCAGTGCTCAGGATTGTAGGAAATAGTAGCATTCTTATTTTGCATACAAGATGAATGGATTCTTGGTGGTGAATCTTCATAAAATACCTTAACTTACCCTAGTCGTTCTTCACACGTGCGAGCAATTAAGCATAAAGGAATCCGTCCTTTTAGGAATATGGGCGGGGGCTCATTAATCAAATATTTTTGTGTAATTCCACCAATTATCTGTCACTTTACATGGGAGTTATTGTTATAAATCCGGATGGTACCAAAAATCTCATTGTCATCCATTTTTTTTTACTTTATCAAGTCATAGCAAGAAGGGTAAGGTGTATATTCACACATACCAACTGCTTCCATTGCGTGCATACCTTCTTACTCAGGTATATTTATCTCAAGTGGGTCATCATCAGTTGGTTCTCTCGTAATATTGTAGCACTCCATCCATTTGTGTACTGTCATGCTGCATTGATGGAAATTTGTGTCTGCGACCAAGATTTCTTCAAATATATTTTTCTTTATTATTTTTAGCGTAAAATCGACTGTTGGGTGTTCACTTGTGAACTCAAATTTATGGGTGAATCTTTCAACTAATCTTTACCATTTTACTATTCCTTATCACAGCTCCATTGAGGTGTACCAATTCCTTGACACCATTTCCAAAGTGTGGATGAATCGATGAATCCATTCTTGTCATGGATTATTCTTGCTAGTTCTTGTGACAATTCTCAATATGTTCCATAAGATCTGTCATTCCTGTATATTTCTGATCATGGGAACTAATCTCTTCCCCAAATATGATCTCCATTAATATTCTACACTGTGGCCTCAAATATAGACTATTTGTGTGTACCCCACCATTTAGCGGGCATAGCTTTCAGTACATATTCCAGATCAGACAATCATTGTGATTCAGTAACGTTTTTTTAAATTCTAGTAAAAAATATGCAAGGTTAGGTAATCCATCATATATAGGCAGCGCGCTTGCTTCAGCTCCTACCCTTCGGATAACTCTTGTGATTCTTGCACATCTTCTCATGGAGACTTCATGTATCCTGTTCTGCCAATTTTCCAGGGAATTTCCTAAGTCAGACATGCACGAACATACACTTCACCAACTTAGTTTCCCATCAATTGTTGGATTTATATAGTCTTGTTTTGAAGACGTCATGTTATACAACTGATCTAGATAATTTCCTTGACCTTCACTATGTATGGGCTCAACATATCTCTACCCTTCGAGTCGATCAATTAGCGCAACCACCCTTATTTCAGAATCTTCAAATGATAAGATGTGTTTCTTGAAGTTTATAATGGTTTGGTTGTCTATTTCCCAATCAATTCCCAACAGTGCAGGATATGGATTTGTGTCATCGACAATATCAATAAATTCTAAGTTGGCATATGTTCTTAAACCTTTGACTTCTACATGAACTTGAGTCAGTCTACCAATTGGTAGAACCTTCTACTGGTTCACAAGCCTTAGTTGAATGGGAGATTAGTCCAGTCGCGGCTTATTCATGCTTTCCTATGTTTGTCTTGTCAATATGTTGACATCCTATCCCAAATATAATATGATACAATCCATATCATATTCTCCTATATGCGGAGTCATTGACAGTTCTCGTCCTATATTCAGTATTTTCCTGATATGATTGACTCTTTTTTCAAGTCGCATGTCATTTGGGGTTTCTTATATTAGTGTTTTTAGTTCTGCAACAACACCTTTATCAATGATTAGTGCTAAAAATATTTTGAAATTTTATTTAAGCTTACTAACATTTTTCATTTGTGGCTTCCTGATGAGTTGTCAAAATAGTTCAGGCATGGTTTTGAATAGTCCAAATGTTGATGGTTGATGAGCATTAACAAATTCTGGTCGCACCTCCAAGAATACTTCTTTCTCCTTTTGGAAATCTAGCAGAAATTTCTTTTGCGCCACAGATCTGACCTGCGGTTGTCTTTGTTGTGTATTATGTTATGCATCTGTCGCAACACCTCCTCTTGTGACTACAATGTTGTGAGGTTCTCTTGGTTTGGTAGATATCATGTGAATGTTCTAATTGGGATTTGGATTCTGATTATACACCGGCTGGGGATTTACAACAGCTATAACGTGCCATTTTGCAATTAGTTGCGGAAACTATTCGATAGTGTGATCAAATGATTTATAGCATGTACAATTTTTCACAAGACTTTGACAATATCGGAAAAAATGTCTTGGATGCTCACAATTATAACATATGACTTGGTATCTTCCTTGAACAAATTCTCCTCATGCTGTCCTTGGCCTCTAATGTTTCTACCCCCCCTTTGCGGAGGGTATTGTTGTTACCAAGGATACTGATTTTTCTTTTATTGCACCTGAGGCTATTGTGATTGTGATATTGAGTATTCTTATACCAAGGTTGCACTCGTTCATCTTGCATATGCTCATCATTTTCCATTAAGTAGTTATCCATCGTCTTTTCTTGCAGTAGCTGAAATGCTCTCCAGTCATTTTCATCATGACCTACTGATGTACAAGATTTACAATAAATACTAGTTGGTGTGCTTACAATCTTCTGTAAGTATAGATATTCTTTGGACTTGTGGCGCCTAGTCTGGCATATTCTACACCAAGGAATTCCTTGGGTTTTTAACCGATTCAGGGCTCCTACTGCGAAATAGCTCATTAGCGCTGATCAATTATCTTTATGGTTTTCGTATGTTATGCATCTTGTACACCATAGTTCTTCCTGAACTTCTGGCCCTCTCTTAATGTCTTGGAGCTACACCATAAGGTTGTCCAGCTATGAATGAATTTGCATCATTCCTGAACCAGTATCTCCAACGACTGAGGCTTCTAATTTCATTGCTATTTTCAGAGCCTCTATCTGTGACACAATCTTTTGTTACATCAATGGGGTATGGATATGGGGTAATAAGGAGACAATAAACCATTCCATGTGGTGTACATCTAAAATTTGGAAGCTCACTTTGGCCATCAATGTCTTAAATCTCTAGTTAAAGTCCCAAACATATTATGTCGCCAACTACTTAATCTCTTTGATTTTAGTCATGCACTATGATTCATATTTTGGATTTTTGAATTCATCTATCATACCCACTCAAGTCTTGTTGAGTGTTTTAGAGACAACTCCTACTGGTACTATGGAAAATTACATATACCAGTTGAGAGGGTCATTGCATTTTCACATATATACCATATTTTATGTGTTTCTTTGTTTGTTATCCAACACACCAAGTATACCTTTAATGAATGTCACATTTATACTTTGAATTTCAAATCCAAAATATAACTCAACCAAATGCATTCCAAATTTTCCTCCTTTTATCCTCAACTTTAAGATAAATGAAGAACATTTCAATAGCTCTCATATGATACCATAAACTCAACAAAAAAATTATGCAGTAGATATTTATCAAACAAAAGCTAAGATACAGAATCATGAAAGTAAGAGGCATAATTTCAGTTTTCTTTGTCTGCAACAAAGGCATTGATTCTGGAAGCATAGATTGAACAAGAAAAAATCAAGTAATAGGAGGACATTTCACGGTGTCTAAATATTTATTCTAGTTCTCTGGGACAATGTTTTCTCAAGGAGGAAAAATGGATTATGTTGAGAAATTAATGTTTGTAAAAAAAACATAAATTAAAAACATTTGTGCATAGAGGATGGTATATACAATCAATGTTTTTGGATTCTCTCATGTATCCCAGAGAAGGTCTAAGTGAAACTGACATTTGTGTAACTCTAAAGGGAAACTCGGGAAAGACAGGATGTGTAGGGGACTATAGAGGTAAAACTATATCTATCTTTGTGGAGACTATTGGCAAGGGTACAATCAACAAAACATAAATGAAGGCCAAAATAAAACCCTATATCAAACTTAGGATAATGAATATTTAGGTGGAAGGACACTAAATTTATTATCAATTTGATGCAAGGTTATTTTGTAGATTCATATTGGAATTTATATCCTAAACCATGGTGGTTGATTGGTTATCTGAATATGCCAACTATCGAAGAGGATATTAATTACAAAGAAAAGCTAACATTAGTCACCAAGAATAATTTTAAATTGTTTCCAAATGGTCAATGGGTTCTTGATTCAATGGTAAAGCAGGAGTGTTTCATAGCCACACCAAGGTTCAAATTCCCCAAAGACACGTTCACCCCTCATTAGCCATCTCTCACCTATGGAAGCAGGCCATCTCATATCACTTGCATAATCATACCATTCCTTATAGATGGGGTCGAATGGATATTTTGAGCAACTATGGTGGAAGAAATAGACCCTAGTGATGGCAATGAGACAAGGTGGTTTTCTGCATGGAAAACCAACTATATTTAATTGTAATATTCTTGAATGGGGAAGGAAAAACTTACCATAGTTGTGATTCAGAAGCATAATAAAAAAAAATTTCCAAATGATGGATGCTTCCTGATTTGGTAAATCTTGACGATACCATTTAGAAACATTGGAAAATGGTTTTCACATATTTAGTCAAATATTGAAGATGGGGGAAGGTCACAACCAACCCAGCATGCATGAACAACAATTTCTTTATATCTGGAAAGATAACAACCAACAATTCTTCTATGTCAGGAAAGATGGAAGGATCATATTCTATGTAGCTTATTCTCTTTACAATTTAAATTCCTTCTAAATTCCCTCCCTCTAATTTTCTAGATATGCTCCCTAAATTATAATTCATTGAGGATGGAAAAACATCAGACTGTAGCACAAATGAGAGTATGTCAGCAGACTAGAATAGTGACATGCTTGGCAAGTAGCAAAAAGTACTTCCTAACCTTGGAAAAATAACAAACCAAAAGAATCAATGTTACACCTACTTCCATCATGTAGAAGGCTAGAAGCTCGTATGAAGAGATCATGAATATGAGAGAGAAAAGTGACAAAGAGAGGGGATATTCGTTATGAGGCTCAGGCCCGAAGCATTCAAGAGAAATAAACTATATATATATATATGGTAGAAACAAAATACAAGGTTCATCAGGTAGTTAGAGGTCTTGGAGAATGACTGACACGCTAAGATGGATAGGAATGATGCAAATAAAGAGCTCAAAGAGCTCATAAACTACTGAGAAATAAATTAGTATAGGCAAAGGAAGAGAGACTTATAATTTAAATCAAAGGCCTAATAACTTGGAGGATACAAGATTCTTTTGAATATTGAAACATAGACTACCTAAAGGAAACCTTTGAAAGAGATGATTGGAACAACTTCATGAGAATGAAGAAATGGGAAGATTTCTTTAACTTACACTTCTAACCTTTAATTGGGATGACAATTCCAGCACATCAAATAGAACATACAAAGGCAAAACAAGGGACTGACAAGTTCCCTTCACTATTTTGATTGAGTTCTCAATATCTACCTTTTCTCCTAAAATAGAAAATCGTTAATTTCAAGTTCTGTTTTTGTAACTTATTTGAACTTTTAGGTTCCCAAATTTTCTAGTGAAGGAACCCTATTAGTATTTACTAGCACTTGTAATATGTACTTTTATGTCAATAAAAATTCATTTTACCAAAAAAGAAAAATCAACAATTGTGTAGGTAGTCAATGATTCAGATTATTGCCACTTACAAGCTACCTAAAATTGAGAAATACAAGACTCAAGTCCCTTTGCAGTGTGGAAATGGGTTAAGTTGAATAAATAAAATGAAAATATAGTTGAAGCCAAAAACATGATATCTTCATGAACTTCTTAAACTCCTACTATGATAGGAAGCACAATAAGAGGATGTACTGGAGTTAACCTGGTGGGTCCACATGAGCCACACAAAGGGAAAGGGTAACCACTAAGAGGTGCACAAATGTTGAAATTGGCATATAAGATGCTTTCATGAAGTCCTCCAATAGAGTATAGTAATAGTTCACATTTCTAAATATTATAGTTGCAAATTTACAATTGTATGGTGGAATATTATCATCCCCATATAATTGTATAGTGGAATACCATCATCCCCATATATATTCATGGGTATATTCATGGGTGGTGTCCCTTCATTATGACTATTTGTGATGTATTATTCTAAGTTCTAACAAATTTTAAGTTATATATGGTATATTTAATCAAGTACATATATTGTATTTAGTAATTGTAAAAACATGAGAAGAGAAAATGCCAACAACTATGTATACATATGAGAGAACCAATATCACCACATATGAGAGCACCAATATCACACAAGGAAATAACCTTCATCCCCCCTTAATCTTCCCAATAAAATAAACTCATTGCTGGATATAAATAAACAAGGAATTCTGATCAAAACCTATAATATTTAGCCTCAGTAAAGGGCATTCGCATTCTGCCATCCACCCAGCTACACATGTTAAACTAAGAATATTTATGTTGAACTCAAATATCTAACATGAACATAGAAGACTTGCAATTGCACTATATTACTAGATTCTTAGGCCCTAGGGGATGGATCTGACATAAATTTGGATCCATATATTCCAAGATCTTCTCCAAAAATTTAACGATTCACCAACACTAGCACACTTCTCTCAATCCAATGGAAACTTCATAGATTGGAGTGTCGAAGACATTGTCTATGTCCGTTGACTCATATGGTACAGGGGCCTTTCCATACAAGGAAATTTTGGAGCTCATAAAAAAGAACTTTGATTTTATCCTTAGAATGATGACTATCAATCTTGATCTCAAGAAAGGAGGAAATGGGAGGTTCCAAAAAGACTGCTTCCTATGGCCACTTCGGAAGGGATGGGCCTAATTTCACCTGGGAGATTTTCAAGCCTCTAAAGTTGGAGAAGGTTGTCCAATCATCAAGAATGGGTACCATTTTTCTCATTAACAGCTAGATGTTGTAGCTCATGAACAAAATTTATCTAAAGGAAGTGAGAGGGTTTGATTTTTATACAAGGGGGATATGCTTTGGATAGTAAACTGTAATAACCCCCATCAGATCCTACTGATTTTTTTGGGTTATTTCCTTATGTAATTTGGTTAAGGGATTTCTTCAAACACTTGTCAAAAATACCACTGATTTATGCCAAATAGTCTTAGTTGGTTTTTGTATTCAATGTACTACTAATATGTGTAATGTTTGGCTTGTATATTGACTATAATTTTCAAATCTTGATTTTCGTAGCCCTCAATAGTGAATAGTAAATTCTATAGAGAATTCTTTGCATAAATAACAAGGAAAATAAACCCAAAATATCATATTCATATAACGTTGAGTTTACAATGACTATAACAACAGTTCTAAGGTGGACAAGCAAATCTGGAATTAATTTAACTTTAACCTGTAGCTTCCTCGACGAGCACAATCATTTATGGAAGTGAGCTTCCCTTCTTTGGTGTCTCAATTTTTATTAGCAAATGTATAGCCAACTCCTCAAAACTATGTTGTGTGTTCAACAAAACAACCCAAATTGTCTTCTTCTCAACATCGTGCATGACAAATAAGTTTGAAAACTCCCTTATTATGTTGGAGTGCCCTCCTTCACTAACCAAAAACGTTATGCATAGTCATAACAAGAAGGAAGACTACAATGAGAGTACCCAAAAACATTGTAGTAGATTCATGTAGGTGTCAATATGGATTGCATCTCCATTTTTTGTTGTAACAACCCTTGTTATTGTCCTAGATGAAGCGTGGGGATCATTGTAGATGTGGAATTGTAAGCATATGCACCCCACAGAAAGTAAACACCCCTAATATCCACAAATTGTCCTCACAAACAATATTGTGTCCTCTCTAAATGATGTTATGGCCCACACAGTCCAAACTCATCCAACAAATGAAGATTATGGCCTCCACAATATGAAATTGACCCCATAGCCCAAATTGGGAATCAAAGTACAAAGAATATAGTGCTCAAATGGATCTTCTAACCATCGTCATGACTGAAATCTTAAGTCTGTGACTTTCAAACCCTACACCTCCTCCTCTGTTACTCCCTCTTTTTTTCAAAAACATAAAAAAAAATCCGAAAAGGAGAATATGCATGAATCTATAACATCTTATATCTATATGGGCCTAAAAATATACTATACTAATACAAATTTGTGGTATGTATAACCACGACATGAGCCTATAATCCTAGGTATAATATAATATTGTTACTTATTATACTCATAGGAAGACCCCATTGGGATTAACCTTATTATAGAATATGTTATGGGGATGGCGCTAGGGATTCCTAGTTTCTTATATTCTTATTTTACTTATTTCATAAGCGTTTCTAGATTAGATTATATTGCTTGTCAGGGATATTTATAACTTACATCATAGGGAGGATCTATGGGTTAAATATAAATATTTTTCTAATGTGGACATATCCCAACCTATATACTAACTAATATATCTTGTCACTATGATAGGAGATAAATATGTTAAATTTGTGACCACCATTTTAACATATCAATGTATTTTTTAGGAGGATTTAGAACTCGATTCGATTAGCTCATTTAATGGCTTGGAAGGTATGGGAAAATTCATTTCCTTTGGAGCTCAAGAAATCTCACTTGGAAGTGAGTAAATTACGCGAAGGTGTAGTGCAATGGCCATAACATTATTAGAGATCAATTGGCTCAATAATTTCATATGCCACCTAAATAGAAATTCACATGGCGTCTGTAACAACTACTACACTTCCACCACTACAATGGTTCATTGAACAATGCAAATACATAAATGAGGTGGATTCTATAGATTCGCATCGCATGATATGTGGTAGATGTAAGGTAGGAATCATTAAAAAATGACTGGAGGGATATATTAGAAATGAAAAGGATTTCAACAAGCTAAGCACTTTAGAGAATCTGGGTTTCTAGAACAACCATCTAAGTAGATTGTTGTTGGGTTTCAAAGGGATAGAATACTTGCAGTATGGCCTTATTCTATCTAGGTGGGGTGGATATTTCATAATAGGATGTAATGGAGTGGAAACAATATTGTTGGAAATACATTAAATAAAAAAAATGACAACCTAAAATTAATATGGAGGAATAATTCCAAGCAGTGTCAAATAAGGACTACAATTGTTAGAGAGCACTCTGAAAAATAATTTCATACAAACATCTATATTTTATGTATCAAATACATTTATGCTTTCACAAATAATTACCAATTAGGCAATAAAAAACCCTCCACCTTTTAAATAAAAAAATGGTGATGGTGTTCCATCATAATCCCTCTCTTCTTGACTCTCCTTGCAATCTAGGAATTATTCTTTGTCACAAATGTGAGTTGGTAAATATGGACTAATTTAAATATGAGAATTAAATCAAGAGATATGATAAATCCCAAATAATACCACTAAGGCACTAACCTAACACAGCCAACCCATGAAGATGGCCCACACTGCACCTAGCACACCCAACACATGCTATGGATTTATGCACCTCCATCTCCATGTACAATACAATTTATGTTTCAAGTCATTAAACTTAAAGAAATACATATTTTTGAGAAATGTGTGTATGTGTGTGTGTGTGTGTGTGTCCTTGAAAGGTGATTCCAAGTTATGTGAAAAAGGTATTTCCTAAAATAACAAAATTGGTCACTATGAAGAACGAATATAACTTTATGAAGAAGATGATAATAAATAATGATAATTAATACTTCCATAAATATGCATAAAATGAGTTAAATTCAATAATAAAGTCGAGGCTTAAAAGGCACTAATCCCCCCATAACTGAACAATTTCATGACAAAAATATAAAACTTTCCAAACTTTAATATATGGGGACCAAGAATCCCCAATCACACGTATTAAATCACCTTTAAGTCAATTCTTAGTAGTTTTTCTCAACTTCGCATATTCCTCTTCCTTCTTCCTAAATGGCACATTCTGTTCAAATGAGGGGCCATACTTTAAGATGTCCTCCACATTTTTTGCTTAGAATTTTAACGAATTCTTCGAGGTATTTGTACCAATTGATGGTTATGATTGTTTAAATATACAATATACACATCCTCCTAGTTGAGTTCCTTGAAGCACTACCCACTCTAATTGTTTTGCCGCTACATCCATTTTAAGGAAGTGATATGCCTTATGGTGGGAAATCTAAGCTAGCACAACTAGGACTAAACTATTTAATTGCATGGTATATATGGTATATTTTATTGTACACCCTCTCAACCTCCTTATTTGTATCAAGTCATTTTCCTTGTGAAATCCATTCATCAAAGGATTGTAAGTATGAATATTTGGTTCACAACCATTTTCCTTCATATGATCCACTAGTGTAAGATAAATGACAACTTTACCTCCTTTGCAATGTCCATAAATCAAGGTAGTATATGTTACTTCATTTGGTGTCAATCATTTTCAGTTAGGTATGATGGTTAATGGAATACTTAAGTATATATTAGATGAAATTTTGGATATATATAGCCATATTTTTCTCTGATCTAGCTACAAGATTGTCATGGTTCACTAATTCATATAACAAGTGTTGTAGGAATTAGAAAGGTGTCCTTTCCATCATTAGCACCTACAAAACTAGGTATAAACCTATTGGTTTGATAATTATAAAGAGATGGAGGGTTACCATTGTAGGTTAAAAATTATACTTATAAGGAGATGGGGGTCACATCATATTTATATGGTCCATCAAGCAAGTAATCATATTTTCATTTGGAGAATAGTTTCAATGGTATAAAAAAAACAGCTTAATGGTTCAAATTCCTTTTATCTTTATAAGAATTTAATATGGTTGAAAGAGGTAATGATAAAAGTTATTAATATTTAAAAGGATTATATAGGTTCTTGTAGGTTTTCTCCAAGTAGGACCTTAACCAATGTATTGACTTGCCAAACTTATGGAGATAATATAGAGAAAATGTAACACCGTATATCTCTTCTCATTATGCTAATATCCTTGCTTACCTAATTGATATGTCAATTAAGAAATTAGATTTGTAAGGCATACCATCATAGAATTTTTAGCACATATGCTTTCCATAAAAAGAGAGATCATAAATCCAACCAAGAAAAAAACAATAAATAATTTTTTGAACGCATATGATAGATCTCTTTGTAAGGAAAGAAACAATAATGAGTCATATCATGCGAGTAGTTACAAATAGCATAAAGAGAGAATATCTTGTGTAGAATCATAAGAGAGGCTATGGAAATAGAATTTTGTACAATTATTTTATCCTTATGGTATCCTTACTTATTGACATGGAACCTTGAATGATATATACATAATTTGATCAAGTAACCGGTAAATAGACCTAGGTATAAATGCATTAGATACCTACAAGAAATATTACTATGTTTGGATGTAACCCCAACACATAACCTCAAATAAAAATGAAATCCCTTTTGTGGTAAGATAAAATTGATTACTAGTGCACTTGAATCCATTGAAACAAACTCATTGTCCTCATCCTTCTACAAATAAATCTCACAACCAATGCCTTAGAAGCCATGCTTATTACATTATTTAACTTCATTTCATCCACCACAATAGGCTAATATTTCCTTTCTTTTTTATGCATTTATTTGGTTCCCTCCTTCCTTCCTTTTGTCCACCTACATGACTCCCAGTACTAGGGTCCTTCCCCTTTTCATTGAAAACCTTAGGGATAACTATTGTATCAATAGATACTACCATAAGGATTACTAGCATAGGGGCGATTATGGTTGTAAGGGTTATTACCATAGGGACCATAAGATTAATTGGCATGGGAATTGTTGATTTTGAAAAAATACCTTATCATATTCATGAGTCTTACTCGCATACCTTATCATATCATTATTTTATGGATATTTAAATTGTTAGAACATATTACTTTGTACTTTAATACCAATCTAATAGGCTATGTCTAATCAATACTGTAATCATTTTGAAAAAAAAAAAAAGAGAAAGCAGATTATGACACACAAAAAAAATGATTATGAAATTTTCAAAAAGAACATGTCAAAATGATAAAATGGGAAAGAAAGGGACATGCATCTCAGAAAGTAAATATTTAGAAGTAGAACAATGTATTTCCTTATGCAGTATAATGCTTAATGTTTATTATATGATGTTGTTAGGAATATGTTTAATAACATTCTTTGCTACAGTTTCAAAGAAGAGGAAAATACAAACAATAGCAATGAATATTAGATCTTCTATTCATTTGAATGACTCTACTATTCCTAATAAAGAGGGAAATGACAAAGATACATTTTCCTATTTTCAAGAGGAGGAGAAACATGAACAAGGTAAACCCATTAATTCAGATTTTTATAGTTCTTCATAACTAGAAATATTATGATTAAGAATTCCATAACACCTTTATGTTCCCTTGTTTTATAGAAGATGTTCACAAACAACCATGCCATATTGATAACAGTGTAAAGGTGAAGATCCCTCGACACAAAAAGAGGCAGGGAAACATGAAGAAGAAGTTAATCTCATTAATGTATAATTTTGTAGTTCTTCATAAATAAAATTTTATGACTTATAAATCAATAACGCCTTTATGTTCCCTTCTTTTATAGAAGATGTTCACAAACAACAATGCCAACAAGATATTAGTATACAACGTGAAGATCCCTCTACACAAGCATCAACAGTGAAATTCAAGAAGGAATGTAGAGGAGCAACTAAATGTGCAGATATCAATAACTTGGAGGAAAATATTAAAATTCATATCAATGAAAGGAACCAACCAATTGGTCCAAACTCCGTGAAGCTATCTTCATTACTAGGTGTGCTAGTAAGGGAAATGGTTCCAATCAATTATACTGATTGGAGGAAGGTTTCAGATCAATTAAAGGAGGACTTGCGGAACATTATTAATGTGACTATTAGATATTACGTGTATTTTTTTTCAACATTTCTATTTTGGATTATTTTGAAGTTTATTTTCTAACCATGTAGGACATCTAAAACTGCAATTATTGTATGTTGTAGGAAAAATTCATAACCCCTCCGGTCCTTAAAGAATATTGTATGCAATCCATTGGCCATAAGGAAAACAACCATATATATCAGTTGACCAAAAAATAATGTGACCCTTGTGAGTAAATAGAGGAAAGATTAAAAAATGTTTCTCCAATTAGGATAAGTGAGATAGTGCAGAGAGAATTTGTCTTATCACTAGCCACCACTTAATTCCAGGTAAGAAAAAACTTTGCATATTATATAATCAAGTTTTTTAGAATGTCTATTGTCTTGTAATGTTGACTTATATATGTCATTTTCAATTGATTTCTAGGATATAAGGAAAAAACAAGGAAAATAGAGAAAAGGAGAGTGACTTGCATACCTCTAGACGTTGAGGTTATAAACAGGTCGAAGATGATATGGTAAACAATTTTGATGATATTTTATCTGATATGATAAATATTAGCATATATAAGTTTCATTGTAATGTCACAAATTAACCATACTATTTCACTTGTTGCAATTAGAAAAAATATATAGCCTCTGATTATACAACTACAAACATTACTAGGGAAAACTTATAGAATAAGTTCCATCAAAAGAAGGATGTCACTCCAATCACACTAGTTGTAGGAGAAACAATAGTATGCTTTCAACCTTTTAATTTAGATATTGATTAAATTTCCATTTTACATGTTGGAAATGTTTTCTTCTATGATCTGATTTAATTGTATGTCAATGTTAGCAAAAAATTGAACAAGCACAAGCAGAAGTTGCATATCAAGACTGTAATATCCCAAAAATTCGTAAAAATTTAAAAATTTTCAAGTGACATAAAATGTCTAAAGTCCTAGCTAAGTACCTGCTAATGGTTAGCGAAAAATGAAACAGTTTATAAAAGAACATGGGATCGCTTCTTTATAAGAACCTGCAAACTAAAAGGTGTAATCTTAAAAACTTGTCTTAGTGCTGTTAATGACTTAGCAGCTGTAATTCTATCAGAGTTAGAAAAGGACTTGCATTTTGCTGCTGCTAGATATACTGATTTTTATCTTTTGTCAATTAGGAAAAGAATTCTTGTGTATGATCAGGGCTTACTTAGCTTTCAACTAACTCAATTGGACTGCTAATTCCTTACAGGTTTAGCAAGTAAGCATATGATCCACTAGGGTGTTATTTAATTTCAAGTCGAGAAGATACTTCCCTAGCATGAATAAGATGCTAGTCTTAGAAAAAAATTTAATATGATGACTGTCTTCAAGGAGGTAATGTTAATCTTTTTCTGTCGTTACAACTCCATAATAAAAGTATAACAAACTGCATAAGCATAGTTATAAAATGTGTTCAAGACACTATGTCGAAGGAAAATCAAATTACTGGTTGGTTTGAGTCCAAGAATACCTTATACTTTTGTTTAAAGCAATTTTGATATGGATTTTAACTAGGATGCATTTATAGTACTCTGGATTTTGCTTAGTTGAAGCATACATTGGATTCTAGTTTTGAGCATCATTAATTGAATCATACAAAAGAACTACTTCGTAGTTCCTAAACCACCATCCTAGCCTATTTTTGTTGGAAAAGAGTTACTCTAAAACTCCGACGACCTAAAATCCAAAGATGTATACCATTTTAATCTTATCCTAGGTTTTTCATTATATAATTTTCATGTTATATAAGGATGTACTCTTTATTCATTTTATATGTATCTTTTACCTCAAATTCTTAGTGCACCCTTAGCTATGACTAAAACTTCATGCAAGTTGATTAGTAGACTTTTGAAATATCTTCATACAAAGTCTTAGCACATGAAGTTAGAAAAAGAATTTATTTAAACTTGACATAGCCTATGGGTTACTTCATATCTTAAATTTATGATTTATAACCTATGCATCGCAAATCTCCATGGTAATGATATATATTATTGGCAATCATAAACAATGTATAGTTTATAATGATCAAAGATTTAATTAGAAATCATTGTGTTGCAGCGATGACTATGGAACTCTACCCACGTTGGAGAAAATATTTCAACGGACACGTGGGATGCTTTTATCCACACAAGGGTTGAATTATAACTTAAAAACCTACTCATATGTTTTGCAGAGCGAGGGTTCCTCCGTCTTGTTGGTCGAGCTAAGAACTCATGGCCATTGGAAACCTGTAATCACCTTCCAGCTTGGTAAATTGCTTCCAAAACCAAATGTTGTGGTTGTCTTGAGAGAGGTCGTGAGGGGGCTCTTGGTCTTTAAAGGTTAATGTAGTAGACTGCGAGTGTAGATAAAGGTTTTCCTTAATGGTTTGAGGACTGTGTTTGTCTTGAGCCTGCAAAATATTGGCAGGGCTTGTACAGGAGTATTGTTTCATTCCGGTTGAGTTGATTTTCTCGTTTTCCTTTGCAGTGGTGACTTAGTGTCTTCTTGTCTTCCAGCCCGGGCCAAAACGATCCATGGTGGTCGGTTACCTCAACTTCATTCAGAAGGAGAAGCTTACAGGTAATGACTTATTCCAGTTTCATTTTTAGTTAGTTTTTATAAAAGGGTTTTTAGATCTAAGTAAGATTTGTCATGATAAAATGGTTTGTAAACTTCCAAGTCCTTCTCCCAACTCTGTAGGTGGAAACGAGCTTCCTCCTTCAACGTTCCACTTGAGCATACATTTTGTAAGCCCCAATTGCAAACGAGGGTTTCTTCCTGCAATTTGTTGTGGTGGTTGGAATATAGGTTATTTGCGGTTGGTTATGGCACAGCCTCTGTTTACTTGCTAGCTTGTTGTTTCTTGCTTGCTTGTTTTTGTATGAGTTTCAAAACCCTAGAGGGTATTTTTATGCAGGGAGGTTGGAGGCTATAGTAGTCATGATAAAATAGTTTTTATATCTATGTCTTTATAGAATGAACAATGTAAAATTATTTTTCTTCTTTTGATAGAGCTCAACTCTAAGGCCTATGAGGCTGTCGACCTCTGTCTGGTTAATTTTTAGTTTTTAAAATAGATTTTTGATGGAAAAGAAAGATTGTTAATCAATCAAGACTTGTAAATGGATTAAGGGTTTTTACCTGTCAGTAATGAATGGTTACTGTTCGATATATCTTACTTTGTATAGTTCATTTTTTAACAGGCCTGAGCCTCGACCTTCAATTTTAAAGGCCATAAGCCATTGCTTCTTAATCGATTTTGTTTTCAACAAATTGTTGTTGTATTATTTTAGTTTATTTTCATGCAATTAAAATGATTTACAGTGCAATGTATTTATGGGAATTTTTACTGTGTTAAGAGTACTATTATTACTCTGTTTTGGCTCAAAAGGGTTGATATTTAAATATACCCTACAGTTCGATAATAGAATAAAGTTTACATGGTAATTTCTTAGATCTGTTTTATTATTCTTCCTTCAATGATTTTACAGCTGTTTAAATTCTTAAAAAGGAAAATTAGGTTAATTTACTGCAAGTTTGTAAATAGAGTAAAGTTTATCTTTCATGAACCTAGGTAGTTTCCTTGAGGTTACAGTAGAAACATCTGTTTAAAATACATAAAAAAAATATCTAGGAATAAAATATTATAATAAATTCATCGATTACTACCTATTTCTAAACCCTAAGTGGTTGTTTGTTTACTATTTAAGTGTATTTGTTTAACTGTGTCTATTGTTTATAATGAATAATAGTATTAATAATAGTTCTATAGTTAGTATGATTACTAAATATATTTATATACCTATGTTTAGTTCTTGTATGAAGTAGATACATTCAAATAGATAAGTGTTTACTGTTTCTTTGAAGAGTAAATCATATGCAAACCATAGCAGGAATTAGTTACATTTTCCATTCAGAGTTAATTAAGAATCATCATATCTACCTAAACACCGAGCTATACTAGAGTACTGCCTAAACCAGGCATGGAAAAATACAGTATGGAAATATATTTATATTTATTTCTCATTTAGCATATATACTACTATTTCTAACATAATCTGCAAATTACTAAGTCCATCAATACATAGTTACTCTTTTCTTCATAAACCCTAATACAATACTAACGTGCCTATATTTGAAAACTAGTAAACATTTTATTGAAGACAGTAAATAAATATAATAACATGAAAAAATTAGAACCTGTCAATGACGAGGTGGCAACAGCTTAAGGAGGGTGTTCCTATCAACCAACTCCTGGAGAAATCTTAGTATGCACTTCCTTAGGACCCCCGAGCCTGTTTCCTGGTCTTCCTAGTAGAGTACTGGGTGAAGGATGTATCCTTAATACCTTCTGTCACCTGACTGGTTGAATTACCTCAGTAATCCAAATCTGCTCACAGCAGTAAGAACTTCAGCCTAATAGCTACAATAAGTTCAGTCTCAATAGTTAACCCCTCAAACTCCCTTCATTAATCCCCTCCATCAAAGTTCTCATGAGCAATTCATTCACCCTGAATGATCACTTCTCAAAATGAGTAGCCTCTGCTATCTTCAATGGGAAATTTTATAGAAATGCCTAGGTCTTTTGGGTCAGTTTTCACTTAATGAGCCACCTGCTCCAATTCCACTTTCTTGGGGAATCATGACCACAAATATAGGGAAGTTTCCACCTACAATAGTTGGAAGTAGTTTGAGGATGTTGCCACTTGTCAGTGTACTCTCCACCTAGTATCCTCCACCAAGTGACCAGTTAACACTCTTTTAACAGCTTCCCTAAGCTGTTGTCTCATCATTTATTTATTTATAAATAAAATATTTTGAATTACATTAATTATTCTTGACCCCACTTGGTCATCAATTACAAACTTAGCATAAAATATAACACAATGTTCCTCAATAACATTAAATTGTTTTTGAAAATTGGGGCATGTGACAAAGACTTCGCAGCTAGGGATGATTCCCTTGCTAAGGTACTACGAGTTGATGCAAGAGGACGATGTCATGGCTTTAGCTTATTAGTTACACCAACTAACTTATTTGGCAAAAATACATACAAGGAGGCACTAGCTATAAGCCAAGCTACATTGAAAGAAAAAACACAAGAAATCACATCTCTAAAAATAGTAATAACTGAACTACTGAAAAGAGTAGAAGATATGGAGAGAGAACATCTGGTCAACAATGAAAGTGTTAGTTTCCAATTATTTACTCTTGTCTCAATATACATATTTTCACACTAATGATATGAATTCTAATATCTGATTTCCCATATAAACAGTGTCCTACTGTACAAAATGCTCATATTGAAATCACGCTTGTGGTGGAGGTTAGTTGTTTAATTATTATTTTAAATCATATTTTCTTTTCATCTTTTGAATATATATATATTAAATTTTGTTTCCTTGATAGAGTAATACAAGGGACAGAACAACCCGTATTAATGGACTAATACGAAAGAAATTAACTTCAATGCAGACTCCATCATCCCTAGTAAGTATTGAAAATATCGTAATTTAGTTCAATTTTATTTTATTTTGTCAATATATTAGAAATCATTCTCTATTGGGTGCAGAGTCGTGCATCAAAATATGATCAATATTTGGTACATGAAACACCAATGGTTCCATCGAAACTGCAAATTGACAAAATGAAAACACCAATTCAGGTAATATTGTAACTATATAATCTATGATCATCAATGTTTAACTTCTTATTTCCATGCATGTTAATCTGTCTCATTTACTTGCATGGTCAATATAATGCTAATGAGTTGACACCGACTTCCCAATTGGGGCTAGAAGGAAAGAAATTCTTTCTCATTACATTAAAATCAAGGGTTAATGTTGCAAGGGAGACAAAACATAAGACTGGCCCAAATGCAATAGCACACTATGTCCCTGTTGGAAAAGGTTATTATATTGTGAATCCGATAGGAATTTTAGATCCTCTATTTGGAAATATATCTCTACCACATCCCAGTATCACATTATGTAATATAGAATATGCTTTGTGGAGCTTCATTCATTGGCATAAGGATGACATTGAACTATGTAACTAGTGGTTATACTGTGTGACTAGTGATTTCAGTGATGCTTTATCAACTGAGAATAGTTGATTTATTGAATATTTATACTTAAATCAGGACATAGTTTATAATTTTTTTGTTATTCAGGATTAATATTAACTTTTATTTAAAATTTTTGGCACAACTTGCCATGGGCACAATTTCTGGTTTTGTAATACATCAATATTATATAATCTTCATTGCATGTGAAATGAGATGTTGTGTTGAGAATATGTGGAATGAGGAGTATGTCTATCATATTTTCATTAGCTTGGCAGAGCTTAGAAGTCTAAAGCTTTTGGGAATGTTGGGTGTTTTTTATTTTGTGGCTTTGGCATCTACTTAGCATTAAAATTATACTCATGTTATGGGAAATCAAAATTATATCTCAAATGTATAATCTAATATATAAATGGTACTTCCTATAGACATGGATAATGAATGAGAATTACTATATAACTCATTTTGTATACATATGTATATACTTATTTAGGACACACATGCACATGAAAAAGATAGAATGAGTACTTGATGTTGTTTAATTCTACATTTCCTTGGAGTTATATTAGTATATTTATTAGGAGTTGTGTTACAATTCAATCATATTTATACTTTGTATATCGAGTCCTCATCCTATGTGTGGTGAATTCAGTTTTTCTATGGGTTATCTGGGGTAAGCCAGTTCCTTCCATTCACCCTTGTTAGCATGGCCTATTTGAAGTTTCTTGTGAAAGAAGTGGCCTATACTGTGGACCAACCTAGTGATTTGTAAATTTGATGAAGATGGCAATGTTTCCCGAAATGGTTAACCACTACATTTGTCTTTTTTTCCCTTGGAAAAAAACAGCTATGTAGCACATGATAAATTTTAGCACAACCCAAGGCAAGCTGAATGCATCAAAAAAATAATTTACAAATCAATCCCTAACCAACCCCACAATAGCAGTATTGAATCAAGAGATGAATAATAAGAATGCAATGATTTTGATTAGTACAAAATATAAAACCTCAGAGCATACTCACTAGCAATCTATCAGCAACAAAGTCAATGTACTGACTCATAATCTTGGAATTCATCCCCACAAGAGCACATGGGAGAGCATCACATACAAATTATGTTTCAATCTTTACAACATCACAAACTATCCTCCTTACTTTTTCTTCACTCAGTTTGTTGTTTAGCAAGCTATAAAACCCATCTTAGTGTTCATATTTTCTCTTCCATTTAAATCCAATCCATATTCACAACGGGAAAATAGCATCCATTGATATCATACTTGTAGATCAAGCATGCAAAGTCACAGTGGAGACCTTCATCTCATGACATGAGCTCATTGGAGAATTTTAGACCAGGCATCAATCCCCTTTTATTTATCCAAAATATTGCACAAAATCTACAGAATACCAGCACAAAATGATCAAAATACAAAATAAAATAGCACTACTCAACATTCATCATTACTTAACACTAATGTACCCTATCACCAAATAACTAAACGAGCAATGGTTAGAGGCTAGACTAAATAATAATAATAATAATAATAATAATAATAATAATACCTTACTAAAAGGATCCATATTTAAAATGAAAACACATTTCAACATTATAGTAATTAACTGAAATAAACAAAAATATGACTTAAACCCTGGATGCATAAGAACCTTACTTCTTAGTGCAACTAGCAACCCCATAATCCAGAGAAGAAAACCCAGAGTAGACTACCTGTTAGAGAAGAAAATTCCATCAACACAAGCAAATCCAATAATCCTTTTTGCAAAGATTTCAGCACTGCACAAAGCATGGACAAATTATTGTTAAAACAATAATGGGCCAACATTACAATCTCTTCAATTTTGTGCAGTAGAATGATCCTAGCTTCTATTAAAAAAAAATTAGGGAAAACTCAGGATGCGACTGATTTTCCTGCATTCATAATATTCCAGAGGTTTGGAAATGTGAGGGTATGTCTCCAAATTATATCAGCAGCACCAGTATACAGAGGATGGATGAACATCCCCATTGCCATCTTCATTTTACCTAGATAAAAACATACCCTTAGCAAGCTACTAGCCCCAATTTAACCAAACCATCCTAATAATCAAGCTAAAAACCTAATCTAAATCAAGCCTCTAATTCAACCAATTAACAAGATCAAAACAAAAATTCTGAGCACACATAAACAAAGAAAAAGACAGAAGCTTGAAAAAATATTTCAACAAAAAAGGACAGAATTTGAGAAAGAGGAAAATGAGATCTATCATCCAGAGGGATCCTGCTTTCGCCTCTAAATCAATGCAATTCATCATGCAAAGTAGGTGGCAGAGTTTCACCTAGATACTAATAGTGTAGAGTGGTTCAGAAAAAACACATTATAGATATTAGAATGTGAGTGGAATCATGTATCCTTTCTATATTTTGTTGTTCTCAGTCAATCCAAGAAAATCAATTCCATGGAGGATAGGTAAATCCCATGTCCAACAAGATACCATTGGGTAGAAGAGAATGGAAGGGGATAATGTGCATCTTGTTGAAGACACCAGTTTGGTCTTTTGATATAGTATCCACATCCATATGTAAGAGGTTTCAAGTTCTAACTAAAAGGACATTGACAAATTAGTTAATACAGGGAAAAATACCCAATGTATAGGATTCTCATAAGTCAATATGAATGCAAAAATGATTCACATGCAAGATATTCATGGTTCACTCTAATCCTTGAAAATTTTCATCATTAATTTTCCAAAAGTAAAAAAACCACAGTAAGCAAAAATAAAATGAGTTTCTTGTTTAACATACTGGAAAATAACAAATGTCATTCTTACCTCACCAGCAAGTCTATATTTTACACAGTCAATAGTATGACGCGATGCTCTGCCAATACTTTTCTTCATCCAAAATATATTAGAAATATAAGTACAACCAATATGCTTGGTTGCACTAAACAATTTCAAAAATTTGCTTGTAAATTGTTGGTTGGAACTAAGAAGATGGGATGATATTATATTTTAGAAGCAACTAATGTTCTTAATCTTGGAAAAGAGGGGATGGAATACATAATCAAGGATACCAAAATCCTTCCTAGAAAAATAGAGTTAGCTTTAGTTTTAAAACATACCCACTTTAGTTATTTAGAGGGAGAGATTAATTTACATCTTGCATGGAACTTCATTAAGAACAAGGTAGAATATGCTTCCTATTGGTTAAGGAGGATTATTGGAAATCTATGCATTTTTTTCAATGATATCTTGAAGGAGAAAGGATGCATGGTCATTTAGAAGCAAGAAAAAAGTACAGGGTTGAGTTCTCTTCCTTGTGTGGTTGAGAACACTTTCAAAGTTCAAGATAATTTCTAGAGAGCAACACCATAGTTTTAGGGGTGAACCATCATCTTGAAGAACTCAAACTTTAGTTTATGGTTGTGAAATCGATGTATTGTGACCAAGGAAGGTCGTAATATCACTACTACTCAGTATTGTTTCTTATGTTGGATCGTACTTCCTTTGTTGGGTTGTTATACTTCTTTGTTGGAGTGAATCTATATGTCAAGTCCTCATTTCCCATGAAAGTATTGAACTCTTAAACTAAAATTTGGTGTTGTCCTTATCTTTCCTACTCTATCCTTTTACTTAATATTTTAACATTAACATTAATATTTACATAATGTAGTTCTGAATATATTCCGCTGCAATCTATGAGGTGTATCCCCAAGCTAGAAGATTAATTGATATGTATCTCTTGGGTTTTGTGAAATGTATAAGAAGTCATATTGATATCGCAATAGTGTCTAAGAGAATGCACAACTAATATAATTTGCACTATTCAGTGTCTTAGTGAAAATATATGATATGGACCATGGATAATATTAATCCAGTGGTAATTTGAAAAATTATTGCATGATCTTCAAGTTCAATCTTAATAGGAAGAGTGATCATACATGTCCTTACAGAATTGTGTTGTTTGTATGGATAAACAGAATAATACCTTAGAACAAAGAATGCAAATTAGTATTTTATATTGTTTCTCTAAATGGCTTGCTAATATTTTACATTGTTTCTCTAACTGGCTTGTTCTGACCAAAGTCTTCAAACTTAAACTCATCCCATTTTTCATTGTATGGCTAAACATAATAATCTCATAGAACATAGAATGCATATTAGTATTTTACATTGTTTCTATAAATAGCTTGTTCTTACCAGATTCTTAAATTTCAAACCTAAACTCATCCCATTTTTTGTTGAGTGATTGATGGTGATTCTAGTGAATTCAGGTATTAAAGTGAAATACTTAAGTAAATCAGGAGGTATGTAGCCACTATCCAGAGTGGTCAACCTAAAGACTCCATTGATTATGTTGACTAGTAGAATTAAGTTTGATACTAGGATTAGTGGAACAAATTGATATGAATTGATATCTACTTTCTGATTGAATATTCTTTGGCATAAATATTGAAATTGCTAATTTGGATGAACTGGGAACTTAAAAACTGTAATATGAAAGAGGTTCTCAAGAAAGGTTAATTAAAGGAAGACATTTCTGGTAATTCCATATGTGAAATTGATGTAGTCACCAATGCAAACAGAATTTTTCATAGAAGGATAGGAGGTGATAGGTATGTAGTGGACCACAGTCCGCATGGTAGTAACATGGCATATAATAAGATATGGATGAAATTTAAATGAATATGATAGAATTTCATATCCCATTCAAAATTCAGCAGACTTCACAATTTTCAAGATTTCACCATTTAGGGATTGGTAGGATTGTAACATTTCAGGAGTGGATTAAATAGTGATTCATCAAGGTTTGTTGTAAGTGATACAATGGAATCACAAATAGAATCTCAAATACTACCACAAGCAATGTGTGCCCAACAATCATGTTTATTGTGAACGGGTGATCGATGAAGGATATTCTCGTAATAAAGGAATGAGTGATTGATGTAGGAAGCAGTGAGATCAATGAAATGAAATATGTAGCAAAATTCATCCAGGAGATGTAGAAATCATCCAACCTGGTAATCAACGATGCAGATTGAGTTAGTATTTGGGATTTGTCCTGCATTGATAGAGAAGTTGGTATCTTTAGTGTTTATAAACCCCAACCTTATCATTGTTAATCAATGCTTAGTGAAAAGGGTATGTGGGGGCTCTAGGTGCTTGGACTCCACTAGAATATCACCAGCCTAGAGCCTGGGATGACCTGTCAGGCCCCTACCCTTTTGGAAAAAATAACAACATTTGTCAATGATCTCGTCTCTTCGTCAATATTCAATTTGTAGAAAAATGACAACATTTGTTAATGATCTCGTCTGCTGGTCTATATTCAATTTTTGAGAGGTATTTACAAATTCTTAATGAATTTCCATCCACTCCTTCCTCTAAACATTGAAAAGAGATATGGAGTAAGGATGGCTTGCTAAAGATAAATTCCTTCTACTAGATATTGACACACACTAGAATTATCGAATTGGAAAATATCACAAAAGAAAATAGACAAGGACCCTCTCATTGTGCATTATTCCTCATGCAGGATGAGACTACAAAACCTATTTTTCTAGAATGTGATTATGCTCAATCAATTTGGGATGATGCTACAAATAAAGTAGGGAAAATTAAAACACTTTCTTATGCTTGGTGCAATTTTTTCTTGCATTTGAAAAATTACTACCTAGGATCCTTGCATCTCAAACCTAAGATAACCATAATATGGATGGACCTTCCCAAATAAGTTTGTTGGAAAATTTGGTTAGATTGAAACAAGATGATACTTAATGTAGAAGTCGCTCATCCTAGGCATACAACCATCAAAGCTATATGTTTTTGTTTGAATCTCTTTCTTTTCATGAGATGCAAGTATTTAAACATGAATATATTATTGTTCTGCATGAAATTTCTTTGGTAAGAGATCTTTTATTTGAGATCCCCCCTTAGTCCAAATATATCTTCTATAAACTAGTAGAAATTAGCTTAGAGACCATATTTACAAGAGTATGACTTTTGGGTCTTGTTAAACTATCACAAGTTCTTTAAACTCTTCTTTGATTGAGCCTCTGAAGTCAATTCAAGGATGGATGGAGCGTGGGGGAAGGGGGGGTGCGATTTGCATAGGCCCTGATAGACACAAATGATTAACTTATTACTAGAGACTCTAAATTACCACCAAAAATCACGATGAAGAATATGCCCTCTACATAGGAACATATATCTTAAAATCACATCGAATTGAAAATTTAATTTTGATGTAGTCGTTGTGTGAGGAATCCTCACCAAGTTGACCTCAAAAAATATAATAATAATAAATGATTATTGTGAATAAAAGACAAGTTGGCCTTTATTAAGTGTACAAGTTGGCCCTAGATTAAAGCAAACAAGAAAACATAGATTCAACTATAAATAAGGATCCTCACTCATTTTCACCTAGGCAAGTTAACCCGACTCAAGGAAGAAGTTCACTACAAGCTAGAAGAAGTCTTTTATGGGGTTCACTATATGTGGAGGAGTTTCTCCTTTGTTCTTGGGGTTGATATTCTAGTCTATGTGATTACTATGTATCTGGATGTATATTCATGTAATTTGGACTTCTATCTCTATTATAAGTTTTCTAGGTTTTCTCCCTTGTGGTTTCTCAGGTCAAAATATTGTGTCTATTTTTTATGTGCTTGGTTATTTTTTATTGATCATACTATATGTTCTACTACATATAATATTGGAATTATACTGCTATTTTCAAAAACTGTCATGGTATTAGAGTAGTTCTAAAAGAGACCATTGAAAATAACTAGGGATCCATACTTCGGAGCTTTACAACCTCAATTTTATCTTGAAAAGTGCATAGTGGAATTCGCCCTATGAGGGCACACCCTTCTATGGAGAAAAATTATGGCTGGATGATCTTTCAACTTTTGACCTAATTCTGTCGGGGTCAATATATAGGGTTCCTAATTCAATCCCTTCTATCCACTTATTTGGTTCATTCTTGACATTCTACAACATGCGTTGGTGCGACACATATGTCTGTGGAAGCAAATCTTCATTTCAAGAACTTTCAGTTTTGACCTAAATTATGTCTGTATCAGAAACTAGGGATTCCATTTTTTTACTACTTCTTCCATAGGTCTAAGAGAAAAAAAGTTCTATTCAACATGCCCTAGGAGGGCGCATTTATTTGTGGAATCATATTTGCAAGAATCTAAACTTCAATTTTGACCCTCTCCTGCAAGGGTTTCTAGGTCACTCTTTAGATCTCAATGTTCCAGTCAAGATGAATAATGTGAAGGTGGAAGATAAAATTGATGGGGATTTCAAATTCAACTCATGGAAGTCTATGATACTCATTATCCTAGAGGATAATGATCTTCTAAAGTTTGTAAATGAAAAGGTACCATAACAAGAAGAAGAAGAAGAGAAGACTAAATTGAGGAAGAATGATGGGAAGGAAACAAGGATCATGATAGATGTAGTAAAATACCACTTGGTACCTCATATTTCTCAGATGGAGTCTTGAAGAAATTATTTGAAAATAGCAACATAAATAGAACTCTTTCCTTAATACAACAAATCTCTGACATCAAGATGACAAAGTCAGACTCAGTTGCATCCTACCTCATGAATATTTCTGAGATAAGAGATCAATTGAGCACCATTCGATAATTGATTGAAGATAGAGAACTTATCATGATGACTCTTAATGGTTTCCCCTCCTCCTGGGAACCATTCATTCAGAGTATTAGTGGGTGATCCAAATTTCCCAAGTTTGATCGATTATGGGAAGACTTTACAGAAGAAGAGACTAGACTTGAATCTAGAGGCATATTGCATGGAACTCAACGTGAAGAAAACCATGCCCTTACATCTCATGCCAAGAAGGGAAAATGTAAGATAAGAAAGTTTCATGGAAGAAAATAAAAGGGTGAAATATCAAGTCCCAATCCAAAACAAAAGAAGAATAAGGATATTTACCATATTCATTGATTTAGATGTCAAAAGTATGGCCACTATGCCAAAAAGTGTCGCGGATCAAAAAAGAGAAAACAAAAACACCAAGCCTCAAATGCTGATATCGATGTATATAATCCACACAAGAAATTCAAGGAATGATGGTTTTGAAGAAAGTACAAAGGATCATTGAAAGGAGTTCTTCTTCTAGTACTCTCCATGTATGCACCAATGACGAATTTATCAAGATGATGTGATTTTCCTTGGTATTGTGTGAAGATCAAGATTGCAGTTTATTTAATGGGAATCCAACAATAAATATTATGAAGGTCATAGGGCTCCTGTGATTTCTTCAAGGATGGAGAGAACAAGATGGATCGCAGAAAACAATAAAAGATAAGTATTTGTATTTGTATTATGATTTGTCATTATCTCTCTTATAGATCATATGTGCATGTTTTGAACATATTTTCATAATAGTTGTATATAGAAATGTTTTCCCATAGTTTGTTTCTTATGTATTGCATGTTATGTAGATAATTGGGTAAGTGGAGGCTATAGTGTTGCCTAACATTGCAGTAAGGAGATGTGCCTATTCATCACTAGGAAAGATACTTGTAGTAAGGAGATGTGCTTATTTTCTCTGTGACAGTTGGTGTTCATATTGGCACCTGAAATGACACATCATATAGGCTGATGGACTAGCCTGTAGGAAGATCTAGAGGGAAAGTATGATGCTCATATGTAGAGGGATAAAAGTTCTCTAGTACAGAGGGATATGTGATGGGCTTGAATATGGATGTATGCAGCATCAAGTAGACATTCTCCTAGTATTAGACACATGACTTGGCTAAAGGTAGATGAGTTAGAATGGGGGAGTGAATTCTCCCAAACACTCTATGATAGAGTGGGGAGAATAGTCCCTAGATGACTAAAAATGGGACCGTACCTTCTCCTAGTAACTCTGTGATGGAGTGTGGATATCAGTCCCATGTTGAATCTCTCGTTGAGAGGGAAGGATGATTTTATAGTGACATTCTCTCAAACACTTTGCGATAGAGTGGGTACATATCTTGGAAACCCTATGAAAGGGTGGAGAGACCACTACATAGTCTCATACACTATGTGATGTTTGTGGGGAGATCTCTCGGACACCTTGTGAAGGGGTGGAGAGGCCATTACATTCTCCCAAACACTATGTGATGGAGTCAAGATATATTTAGAAGACCCTATGAATGGGTGGATAGGACACAACATTCTCTCAGACACTCTATGATAGAGTGGGGATATATCTTGGAAAACTTGTGAAGGGGTGGAATGGCCACTGCAATCTCTCAAACACTCTGTGATGGAGTGGGAGATCTCTCAGGCATACTGTGAAGGGATGGAGAGACCAACACATGCTCCTGGACACTCTATGACTGAGTGGGGAGATATCTTGGACATTATTTGATGTGATGGATAAATTTAGTGCATTCTCCCATACACTCTTAGACAGAGTGGGGACATCTCTGAGACACCCTGTGATTGGGTAGAGAGGTTGGTGCATACTAATGCATATTACATGTAGGATCTCCAATGGAATGGATTGAGCTGGTGTATGTGGACCCACGAATGTATTGGGTTAGTTGTTTACTCCTTGATAGAATAAGTTGAGATTTTACATGTAGGTTTCCCAATGGTCAGGGTTGATTTGGTGCATATTGACTCCCCAATGGACTGGGTTGAGTTATTGAGAATTCTTGATGGACTGAGATTGTCATCAGAGGAAATTTCAACTCAAAATGGACCTTTCAACCCTAATTCAAATTCCATGTCATCATGTGTTATCCAATGAAATTGATTTAAATTTGAAATTCCATATAGGTCTTAAACAAATTTTTAATATAAATTTGGGAATAGGTATCATAAAAAAAACCTATTTTTTTGTCCGTATTTTCGACATATCTCCCTGATTTTTTACTCAAATTTCAATCGAGATGGCTCATTGGATGTTAAATTAAATTCTGCATCCAACAAGGACCCACTCTTCATACTTTTGATGGACCCCTCTACCCCATAAACAAGAAATACCTGAAAAAATGTGATGATGATGTCATCATCACATTTTTCAGGTATTTCTTGTTTTTGGGGTAGAGGGGTCCATCAAAATTATTTAAGGTGGGTACTCGTTCGATGCGGAATTTAATGCCACATCCAACGATCTCTCCCAGTCGAAATTTGAGTAAACACATAGGGAGATATGTCGAAAATACGAACAAAAAATTAGTTTTTTTCTTTTCTTCCTCCAAAATTAATAAATATTATTTTATTATTTTAACTATTATTTTATTATTTTCCTTAGGAGGCCCATTTTGATTTGAAATTTCCTCTAATGGTTGGAAGAAATTTCTTATGATATAGAGATGTTAGAGACAGTTTTGATTTACAAATGATATCCATACGTGTTCTAGTATGATGATTCTTCCCTGGCTAAGAGGAGTGTTGATGTAGTAGTTGTGTGAGGCATCCTCACCAAGTTGGCCTTAAAAAATATGATAATAAAAAAATATTATTATGCATAAAAGACAAGTCATAAGAGATTAAGTGTGGAATTTTTCCCTAGTAAAATTGAACAAGAAAACATAAATTCAACTATAAATAACAAGGTTCCTCACTGATTTTCACCCAACCAAGTTAGCTCCACTCAAGGAAGAATTTTTTTGCCAGTTAGAAGAAGTATTTTCTGGGGTTCCCTATCTTTGGAAGAGTTTCTCCTTTGTTCTTGTGGTTTATCTTCTGCTATATGTGATTACTATGTATTTTGATGTATGTTGTACTTTGAACTAAGATCTCTATCATAAGGTTGTTGCGTTTTATCCCTTGTGGTTTCTAAGGTCAAAATATTGTGTCTATTATTCCTACCCTTGGTTTTTCTTTTAGTGATCCTACTATAGATTATACTACATATATTATTTGAATTATACTGCTACCTTTAAAAACTATCAGCTAAACCTTTAGGGGGGGTCTTTCCAAACCCCCTCCTAAAAGTCATATTATACTTTTGCGAGGTCTTTCCAACACCCCCCCGAAACTCCCGCTGGAATTTGGGGGGGGTTCTTTCCAACCCCCCCCCCGCAAATTCCAAGTCATGTTGGACTTTTGCGGGGGGTCTTTCCAACCCCCTCCCCAAAAGTCCAAGTAATGTTGGAATTTTTTTTTGGGGGGGGGTCT
>LPNX010770945.1:168062-198600 GCA_001517045.1 Pseudotsuga menziesii
TCTTGAGAATTTGACTTTTGGGGGGCGAGATTTAAAAAACCGCCCCCAAAAGTCTTTAGAATAGGACTTCTTTTGGGGGGGGGGTTTAAAAAACGCTCCCAAAAGTCCAATTTTCATGACTTTTGAGGGGGGGTTTTAAGAACCATCCCCAAAGACCTAAATTTGTTTTTTCTTCTGTGGGGGGGTGGGTTTAGAGAAACCGCCACAAGCCAAAACCGCCCCCAAAAGGGTATTTTTTTGTAGTGATGCCAGATGATATAGTTGGTTTTGGTTTTTGCTTGTCGATGAAAGAACGAGTGGGGTTCATGTTTTATTTTCTCAAAGAGAAATTCTTGTAAAGATTTGGCATTGAAAATAGGGGATTCATGCCTGAAGGTGAATGTAAATGTTGTAAACATTTATTCTAAACCTTTGGACATGTTCTGTGTTACCTTACCTATTAAATTGTATTCCTATTTTCCTTTGAATTTGTCCAATCAAATGAAAAATAGTGTATGAAGCTTCCTTAATGGAATTCTAGAACCTTGACGATGATATGTTTTACTGTGGTGCTGAAAAAAGGAAGCTTTGAAGGTGGATTCCATTGTTTGGCATGGAATTGGTTTGTAAACCAATGTTCCTATTTTCCGAGTGTTTAAACCATTGAGTGAACTAGGGAGCTAGTCAGATGTGCCTAGTTGGTGAATACATGTATCTCAGCTCAGGGGTGGCATTTTGTTAAGAGTAAATGATAAAAGTTTCCTATGGTTGGATGGAGAGTTCCTGACACACAGCTAGTTTCCCAATTCCTTTGGTTTCATATAAGTACCACTGTTGAATTATTATTTGGTAAATTATGTTTGTTAAATTCATGAATGAAATCTTATATGATATTTCCTAGTTTGAAATCACTTCTATGAATGAGCCCTATATAATTGTGATAATTCATTGTAATCATATGTGAATAAAAAATGTAAATTGCATTGAGTTTTATTGAATTTGTAATTGAAAATATGATGAAATTGTATGTAATTTCCTCGGATGTTTTCTATTCAAAAGTTTTGTTGGTTCCAATGAAAGGGATGCTCTGTTTGAGAGATGTTTGAATTTTAAAATAACATTTACCTATCTAAATGTTTGTATTTTTCCATTGTTTTCCTAGATTTTAAGGTTGGGTTAAAATAACTAAGACATTATGGCTTTAATTTTGTTTGCATAACCTTTGAGGTCTATGACTATTTGGTTCAATGGTTGTAGCATTCTTTTAATAAATAACCTTAATAATCTAAGTAAAAAGTGGTAGCATGCCTTAAAATGGATGGATGTTGTATAACATAGGTTGGTTATTCTTAAACAACCAAAAAACTTGATAATTAATCCATATACATTAACTTCCTTGAAAATGAGTTAAATTGTAAATGAAATAGGGAATCATATTTTTTGAATGAATTGTTACAGGAGTGTTATTGATAATGTTGCATGATTAGATTAAATAAGATTAAGAAAATTGTATAGGTGAATTGGAATGTTGGTTATAGTCCTCTAATATAATGTTAGTTAAACACTTATAATAGTTAACTTCAATTTCCAAAAATGCATCGTAGGAACCCTCCTGAAGAAGTGTGTTATTGTAGCCAAGTTGTTGGAAGCTTTCAATTGAATTGTTGTGGTTCACGAAAGTGCTTAAATGGTTTGAAAAATCAGTTCCTAATTGGGGAAGAAAATCTTAGTAATTTTGGTTTAAATCGCCTTTAGATTCCCATTGAATCGATTAAGCATCTAGCTTAGTGAATCAAGTTTACATAACCTTGAAAATGCCATTAGTTAACAAAAAATCCAAATCATTGCCTTAGTCATTTTACTGAAGAAATGACTAAGTATTAAATATGTGAAATCGACCAATTCACGTCCATGCTTCCCATGTCGATGTTCTGATGATGACACACCAACATCAGGAATCGGAAGTTGGGAGTGGTCAATTGTTATATTTTGGTGTTGTCAACTATAGAATTCTGATGTGATGACATCAAAAACCGAAAGTTAGGAATGGATGTTGTATTTTGCTATGGTGTCTACCCTCAAATTGTTTCTTGATGATACCTAGAATCTGAAGTCATGAGTGCTTTTTGTAATTATTGTTTGTTGTGACAAGTCCTGACTTCGGACATGTTGGCATCGAAAATCAGAAGTTGGGACTGTTTGTTGTAAACTATTGTTAGTTGTTCCAACTCCTGAATTTTGTCATGTTAACATCGAGAATTGGAAGTCAAGAGGAGACATTGTAATTGTTGGTTGGATGTGCCAACTCCCAATTAGTGATGTTGGGAAGGTCAATATTATCGACGACAGGGTGAATCTTCCAAGAGTGTGTAGAGTTCAAGAAAGGGGGATTTTACTCGTCGAAACTTCTTTAATGATCACTAATTAGTTAATTAACTTCATTTAAATTTTAATAAATATTTTTTAATTACACTTCTGCATAAATAAGTCAAATGGGGCTCACTATTCACTACAACAAATACTGGAAATAGTTTCCCTTTTTAGTGTGATTTTTTTCTCATTGAGTGGTCAAATTAGACGCTCAATGGGACACTTCATGTCCAAAACATAAAGCGTCTAAAATAACATATATTTTTCTTCCTAAATATCATCCTCTTTTGCTTCCAAAATAGAGTAATTTTTTCTACTTCCAAAATAACATCTAGTTTTTCTTCCTAAATAATGTGGAGGTTTGCTTCATAAATATCATCCTATTTTTCTTATTAAATTGCGTCCTGGTTGGCTTCCTAAATTTCGTCCACATTAGCACCATATTGGAATCCTTAATAGCACAATGTTAGCATCCATGTTTGCATCCACGTTAGCATCATATTTGCATCAAAATTAGCATTCAATATTGCATCCATGTATGCTACCACTTTAGTGCCTTTTTTTCCCATTTTGCACCATGTTTTACTTCCAAATATGTGTCAATTTTGGATTCCGAATTTGCACCAATTCTTGCTTCCAAATTTGTGTCAATTTTTGGTTTCCCTTTTTGCATTGTGTTTTTCTCCCAAAATAGCGCCATATTTTGCTTCCTATGTGGCACCAAGTTTTTCATCCAAAGTAAATTCTTAACTTGCATCATTTTTAATGTTTAGCTTTGCATCCCTGTTGAGGTCTACAATAGCGGTATGTTTGGATACCACTTTAGCACCCAATTTATCATCCATTTTTACTCCCACACTAACGCCATGTTTTCCTTCCCTTTTAACTCCTTGAATTTCTTCTTTTTTTCTTCCTCATAAACGCCACTTTTAGCTTCCCATTTAGTATTTGATTTTGCTTCTTTGTTGGCTACTAGTTTAGCTTCTAGTTTCCTTCTATGTTAGCATCCAAATAGAACTACAATTGACTTCCAACTTAGTTCCGAGTGTTGCATCCAATGCTGCTTCTAGATCTACAACATAGGGGACTTCCATTTTAGCTACTATTTTTTTCTTCCTTATTAGCACCACATTAGGCTTGTTATTTAACACCTACAACTGATTTCAATTGTGTGCTAATATATATATTATATCAAATTATTGTAATTATTTCATTAATTTCAAGAGTTCTCATACATCATTTACTTCATAGTTATGAAATAACATAAAGAAAAATTGAAATTAATTGTAGATATCATTATTAAAATTAATTGCATAGCATTTATGAATAAATTTAACACAAACAAAAAACATTCATCTAAAGTAGTAATATCATCATTATATATTAATTTTCCATGAAAAGATCATCAATTTGGTTTTTAAATGCCATTGGCATATTACTTCACATATATATGAAAATGAAAATTTAAGCTTGAGTACATTATTTTCTTTCTATTTGTTCTTATATATTAAAAGTGCATATAAAATTAAATAATCCTAAATATAGATAAAAACCTTTATGGAGTGAAAGTAAAAACATCAATTTAAGAAATATATAATAGTTTGTTATTTATTAAAAAAGATATAAAATAAAGTAGCATATAAATAATAACACATTGCAACATAAAGAAAGGGTTAAAATTTTATATTACAATAAAAATAGTGTATAGTGAAAGGTGTTTTGAAGGTCATACAATATATAAAATAGATTATCGAAGAGAGGCACGTTAATAGTTTTTGGATATTATTTATTCATTAGTAGTAAAATGACCAAAAAGTAAGTATCAATGAAAACCAACATATCTAATCTTTCGATGAAATGAATAAATCTTTATCCATGGAAATGGGTCCGGAAATGAATCAAATAATAATATTTAAATTATACAAACTGCCATGAAACCTTATATGCTTTACCTTATCAATTGAATTTTAAAGTTGTAACTAAACAAAATATATACTTATCGAAGGAAATTATGGAACTTGGATACTTTTAAATGAAACGTCGATCTAATAATGCATTGCCATGAATCCTTAAAAATTCGATGTTATTATTCCTTTGTTAAAGAGAATATTGTTTTTATGTTAAGTAAGAGTCAAACTTAATGTATCAAATGGTTTATTGTTTAAAACTAGGTCATTGAGAACAACATATGTAGAGAAAAAACATGCTAGCATATTTTTAAAAATATTGACAACTTATCCATACACGACTCATTACCATTTTTTCAATTGTAAAGTGTTTATGATAAAACAAATTGAAGAGATCAATTTTGACATTGAAAATAAATATAGTTTTAAGCTCAAACATTTATCTAATTAAGTAAACACTCTCCCCTATGAGGAAAACTCACTTGACATTTGGATAGTGAGGAGGTGTTGACATTTATTTAATTTAAAGAAAAATCAATTTCTTTTTTGCCAACAAAGCAGAAGCCTGAAAACCCTCTCAACTGGCATTTTGTTTTTACACCATACCCTTTACCTTTCTAAGAAAAGTGGAGGACACACGGAAGGAAAGAACTATCCCTATTTTAACTACCTTCCAAAGGCTCAAACTATAGTACCAAAAGAAAAGGTACGGACCGAGAAGAAAAGTTATCGTCGCAACTCACAAGGAATAAACGTGCATTTCTCTTCCTATGGAAGTATTGCATTCAGTTCAACGTTTCTAAGTTAAAATGAAATTTTTTCATGTGGTAGTAAGTTCCCAAACTTAGCTAGTCCATTCTCCATCTCCTTTTTTTTTAAGTGGTTCAGTCATTTATGTACATTGATAATTATTTTTGAAAATATTTTATTTATTCAAGATAACAATAATCTAGATAATTCCTAAGAATGGAAACATTTATAAATAATATAAACTATAATGCATTACCTCTTGAGTGGGAGTAAATACACCACCTTTTTAGTATCATTATTTTATGATTGGGTCATGACTGTGCATTACTCCTACCATATACTACCAATGATTGAAGAGCTTTAACATACATGAAGATTGAATTCATAAATAGCAAACACCTTAATGTGCAATTAATGTGTTTTGGTTCCTAAAAATTCTCCATAAAGTTCTATTACAATGTAAAGACAGATAAATTCCATACACATATTGGGACATAAAATAAAATAATGGGGATGAAAGTAATATACCTGTGATTGGTTAATAACCACCATTTAAGGCTAGAAAGAGATAAGAGCATGGATGTATGTTCTATTACAATGTAAAGACAGATAAATTCCATACACATATTGGGACATAAAATAAAATAATGGGGATGAAAGTAATATACCTGTGATTGGTTAATAACCACCATTTAAGGCTAGAAAGAGATAAGAGCATGGATGTATGCAATCTGTTAGCCTTGTAATTAGTCAGTTATGGAAAATGTGTTTTTTAAATATAAATTTGTTAATAACAAAATTAGGTTTACAAGGCTTGAAAGGTAGGTGGCTTCTGGAATAAAGGCTCACTTTGATAGACTTAAGAACATCTTGACTCTTATTAAGTCACGAGCAACTGACTTAGAGATTATTGGATATACTCTTGAAAAATTACTATTGTAAAAAAACAAAATTAAGAAATATTTTTTTGAGATCCGGTTAGGCTTGTAATTGTGCATAAGTTGATAAAAATGTCGTCGACTTTTCCATAAATGTGATGAATATGGGCGTACGGTGTACTTGAGTGGACTGCGCGACTGGCTCTACTTACATGACCAGATATGTAGCCATTCCATATCCAACAGCCATTAATGCGAGGTCTGTGTACGTCTCCTGATGTGCTACACTGTTCTCCTTTCTTTCACTGTCTGCAGAACGGGCACAGGTTTTTAGTAATCGATCCAACTTCATATGATCTATATCCATTACCCTTAACTTTCGGGACCAGATCACTGCAGCTGCAAATAAAAAAGCTAGCAGCATCCCTTCAGTTTCGGGACCAGGTGACTGCAACTGCGGGACAAAAATGCCAACAGCATTAGTAGGAGACTTCATTAATGCAAACATGTTTTCGACCATCTGCCAACTTCCAGCCCGAAAGTGTATCACCCTCTACCGGAAGAAAACATGTTTTCGACCATCTGCCAACTTCGACCATCTGCTCCCGTTTTCAAACTTAGCTCTGCTCCCCTCAAATTTTTGCGAACCGTTCAAACAAAGGATTAACCAACAAGATCGTGGTTTGAGTTCACAGGTATCCGTCTTCATGTTCTCTACGATTTGTTCCTCTTCTCAGTCGTTCTGTATGTGCTATGTTTTGATTCAGCTTTGCATATGGACACACTTCATACATTAAAGGAAACTCAAATACGCTGCAGAAAACTTAGTACCCAACAAAAACAACACTCTGCTACAGAATTGACAACACCTCACAAAGTAACGAAATCAGTTGACAACACCTCACAAATTTGATTGTTTTTACTTGTAGATGGGAATTTCTCAACTGCGTTCCATTTCCTTGTCAATTTCAACAAGGCTCCTTCTCAAATTCGGCGTATTCCAATTTGTTCAACATTCAAGCTACAACTCTCATTCAATAGTGAAATTAATATTTCTTTAAAGCTGTCTCAAATTAGCTTTGGATCTCCTGAGTTCCATTCTCAACCTGTGATGTTGAAATTGTAATTTACAAGGCGCTTATTTAGACTCTATGACATCTAATAAATTAATCCATATTAGAAACTTAAGATCACCTTATTTTTTGAGTTTGATACAAGAAAATCATCTCTGCATCGAGCAAAGTAACACACTAATATCCTTCATTGCCTCATAATTTAGAAGAAGATGAGCAATACATTATTCTCTTGCAAATTGAATTTTGATAAAGCTTAACAATTCGACAAAAAGCAACTTCCCTTCGATCATTTTAACTTTTCTTATTAACTATTATTTCATAGTTCTCTCATCAATTGGGCGCTCTAACCAATTTCAATGAACATATCACGCTTTGACTCGAGTATGAAACACATCATTCAAATTTAGGTATACAAGAAATAAGAAGTCAACTGATAACATGCAAAGTTTTTAGGCCAAAGTAGAATAAGTATAGCACAATTGAAATACTGCAGCATATATAAATGTCATCTACTGCAAGGGAAAACTGAATCATAAATCCAATGTTTTTTACACTGTTCACAAGTTCACAGTTTTCCACAAGGGATTAGACCTGATAGGGTGGAAATAATAGAAGAACTACATCTTATAGTTAAGGAACAACAAATATGTAGATACAAACATTCTATAATAGTATGAATCTTTACTATTGAATCCAATACGGTGGTGGAGGTAGGCATGGGAGATGCATAGGCGGGTGACAATAACCTTGCCACAATCTGTTTTGCTTTCTTTAATGGAGTAGCAATTCACACCTGTTTTCTTGTGCAATGGAGGTAGTGTTTCACACCTTCTTTCTTGATCAATGGAGNGGACAATAACCTTGCCACAATCTGTTTTGCTTTCTTTAATGGAGTAGCAATTCACACCTGTTTTCTTGTGCAATGGAGGTAGTGTTTCACACCTTCTTTCTTGATCAATGGAGGTAGCATTTCACACCTTCATTTCATACAAGTAAGGGTGTCCATCATGAAAGGGGCCCTATAGCTTTCAGGTAAGTGAGTGGTTGCCTCCATTTTTCATTACTACAACCATGGTCTATTCAAACCACAATGTTGGAAATCAAAATACAAAGTAGATGAAGGTTGAAACAAATGAATAGGCCATGAAAGATAATAGTAACACCATGGCACAATTCCTAATTAATCTCAGATATTGTAGGCATTTTTATCATAAAATGGAGAAGTATGCAACATTACTAAGAACAGAGGATGATGTGGGTCTAATGGAGTTCAAAAAAATCTTAAAGACAATGACATGGATTGGCATGAGGTTGACCAAAATCCAACAATGAAAATAAGGTGTTAGAACAATATTCCACCACTTAGTACCTTAGTCTATAGGCTTAGTTAATTTTATTTGCATTTAAATGCAGTAATATGCTATGGTTTGGACTTAGGGAAGTTAATCCAACAATATAACCAGTTATTTTGATTCTTTCACACCTACAGGAGCGCTCCATCTCATTCAACCTCCACATGTGCACCCTCATTAATGATAGGTGCACTCCCATTCCTCATTTTGAGTATATTTGGTTGACTAGGAGCACTAGGGGTGTTTCTAGCCTGATTTTGGACTATTGGAGCATTAATTGTCCACCTTGAGCCTCCCACTCACCTCTATTTGCTCACCCAAGCATGCCATGGAGTCATGATTTCCCCATCACACTTTGGCCATGTTCTCACAGTGATTCAAGACCATTTGGGATGAGTTGGAGCTTGTTTGGCCCACCTAGGGGGGTTTGAGGCCAATTTTGGCCATTTCACATGTACACTCAGATTTGGCTTCCTAAGACTTTCGAATTGAGCCACATGTAATATAAAATTGTTCTTAAAACATTCATATGTTGGATATCTTAATAATATCCATTTATGTTCACACTGTGAATGTAAAATTGTTCCTCTTTCATGTTTTTTTTGTTGGTTTTTGCAAGTAATTCAATTTACGAGAGTCTCTTAGGGTCCTAGATCATGCTATAGATCAAAATTATCACATGGTATTAGAGTTGATTGGTATTGGAGATCAATCTTGAGTGTTTGAGCTGCATTTTGAGAGATTTTCTGGATAAAATTAAGTCTTTTTGCAGAAACCTTCAACAAAATCTCACCACTAGGGCAAGCAGAGATGGAGCAAAACCACATATTGCTCATTCCCTTCAATTTCTTTGAATGGAAGGTAGAAATGGACATCCAACTGAGATCTAAGGGTCTCTGCAGGGTTACCATGGGTACATAAGTAGAGCCAAACTCTACAGTGGAGAAGTCTAAGTACTTCAACAGACCTAATGAAGTCTTTGGACTGCTATGCTTGAGTATTTCAAGAAAAATATTATTTCATGTAGATAGTTTGACAACCCCAAATGAAGTATGGGTTAAACTAAAATCTCTCTTTGGGAAAAATGATGAGTTCAGGGGACATCAACTTAAAAACGAGCTCACTAGACTGAGCTCAACACATTTTGAAACCATCAATATAGCAGAAAGAGACAAAATCACAACAACATCATAACAAAACAGGTCGCAACATCATAACAAATTAGATCGCAACAGTGATAACATACAAGATTTGTGCAACAACTATCATATCCTATTAATCTTGCATAAAGGATCCAAATTACACAATTCTTATCCAAAACCGGAGACTACATACATCAGGAAAGCCCATATAAATTGCAGATACACAGGAAATTCTTCAAAAACCAGATTGCACTAGACATTAAGCGATGATTATCCTCTGATGTGATTCTCCTATGATGATCATGATTCTTTTTTTCTCCCCCTATCTACTTGCAAAACTAGATCTATAAATAGGCTTGTGCCTTTACATTGAAGGTCCACTTCTAACTAAATTATAACCGATAATGACCTATTGCAACAAAACTTGGTAAAATAATATATAAAATATTCAAAGCAATTATTCTTCCTCCCATCGCGCTGATCTGGCCTTGTGCGGTACCGCGTGAGCTTGCGCAGCTATCGCGACACTGTGCAACTCACTTACCAAAACCCCTGCCAACAGGTCCCCAAAAAAGTATTGTGGCTTGTCGTCGAGCCACGTCAGGTTGACATGGTATGTGCTGACGTCCATGCCTTGAAATATTTAAATTGCTGCACGATCTCACGGACCTGAAGCTGGACTTTGTCGGCAGTACTCTGACAATTAGTCAAATCCTGCTGCAATGGGTGCTATTCTCGGGCCTTGCTATCGACCAATTGTTGATTCTCCTGTACTACCTGCAGCGTGGTGACTACTTTAACAACCAACTGTCCATCAATTTCTTGAAATTCATCAAGTTGAGCACGACGCTTTTGTTGGCATTCCTGCGCACATGCGGATCTCTATTGTAGGCCCTTTAGTTCATAGGCCCGTGTGATCTATACCATTAGTGGCATGGCCCTCAATGATGTCTTCAAGGTCATCAGTTGACCTTCAGCTTCTTGCACTTGCGCAGTCAGTTGAACAAGCTGCTCATCCTGGACAACGATCTACCAAAAATGCATTGTCGCCTCCATAATGGTTTTGGCCTCTTTCTCTGTGCTTTCGAACTAAGTTGTGATTTCTTCAATGGAGGCCTTCCTTTCTGCAACATACTCTAGTGGCGTCATAGGTTGTACCATGGAATTGAGCATCAAGTTGGTATCCTAAAGCTAAACAATAGTTTTCCCCAATCGCTTGGCCTTTTCTATTGGGGTGAGCTCGACCGTGTTCTCAAAAATGTGCTGGCAGGCTTCAAAAACAGCTTGCTTGACTTCACCGCACCTGGCACACATCTGCGCCTATTCAATGATCAGGCGGTCTTGCACCTTTTTCAGTTCAGTAATCTCTTCAGCAGCCTTTCGTTGCATCTCATCCTGCATCGCCTTCAAGGCATCGATCTCTCATAATTTTTCTTCTACCAGCTGCACCCGGACCTGTTGTAGCTCGTCTGTTGTGCTCTGTGACTAGACATAGCCCTCAGTTAGTTCTTTATGTCGTTCCACCAATTCCAGGGCGGCAACGTGCTACAACTCCACTAACTCCATAGCGGAAAAATTGTTCAGGTCCAAAGCCACACTCTTAATCAGTCGCAGCAACTAGTGAACTTCCTCATTTCCCGCGTCAATCACAGTCGGTGGAACTTGCACGTTCCTAGCCCAGGGCTCAGTTCTGATCGACGGGATGTCCTGCATCATAGGTCTCACAGATGTCTACCTAGAAACAATACCAAAAATTGAATCTAATCGATCTCTTACCACACCAATTCTTCATGCTTTAACTCTCGAATCGCCTTTATCACAGTTGCGGATGAGTCAGTGACCGCTTTGATAAGCCGTTGTAGTTGGTTCTCCATCCTCAACCTTGTACCACTACCTGCCTCATATTCTTGGCACCATTTGGTGTGAGTCTCCTCCCGCATGCGTTTTGCTACATACTCAGGGTCCGTCGATGACTCATTGTCAGATTCGTGAGTGCTCAGCTCCTTCTGGGCAGGTTCTTCAGGGGAATCCGGTGGCGGCTCTTTAGACAATTCCTCCTGACTCACCGGGTTTCACCACTCCATCGGCCACTCTTGGATAATGAAATCCAATTCTTCTGTCATGAGTTTGTAAGGAAAAGGTAGCCACTGACAGTCAAGGTCCTGCCACGCCTGAATGTAGACAGAGTGGGCCACGATGGAAAATTGAAGGATCTGCTAATACTTGGTCACATCATAAGGAGAGACTCGAGGAACGACAATGGCTGTGGCTTGCAACACTTCCCAATAAACAAAAAATTGAATGGCACAGTCCACTTGTCGACTAGGCTCTTCGACCCACCTTAAGTTCTGATATCGTGCACCTCAGCACACCTTCATCACATCAACCGCCATTGGTTGGTAGTCTTCTGGTTCCATCCAAGTGATGATCGCAATAAGGATCAACAACCAACTATATGAAAATGTCCGCCCATTATTTGTAGCAATAGCATCTTCTAACAACCGGTTTAGCAAAAGCAAAGACCAATTCATCTGCACTCCCTCAGCACACTTCTGGGCGCAGGCGACAACACCTGAATTGCATTGGACTGGTCAATTTCCCCAAATGACCTTGCTCACAAGAATCCTTGCGCCGATGCACACCGCCTGTGAGTTAATGCTATCAATGCAATAATCATGGCCATCACGTTGTAAAAAAAAGCGCTCCTTCAGCTACTTTGCAAGCCTTTTGTTAGTATCCCTCCCGCGGATATACTGAGTCGGATATTTCCCAGTCTTCGACAAGCCTATAATGCTTGTGATTAAATCTATAGTAACCAAGATGGTTGTATTCAACCATAGCATCCCTCCGTGAAAACAAGCCAACAGTTGCTTTACACATGCATGGGCTTCATTCAATCGCCCAAAATGAGGCATATTGATAGGCCCCAACAATCCAGATTGGTCTAACCCACTCACCCATGGTTTAGGAATTCACTTAATGGGGGCACCAGACACCATTGGGACTGATTCGTAGGGCTCATCCCTAACATTTTTTAGCAATAGCAAGTCATGGTCTTCAAATTTCAAATTGATCAATGCAGGGATGATGTTGACCAAGCACGTCATCCCTTCTGGCAACGACGACAATTTTGGTGGATACTTCTGTTTTTTTACGGTTGCCTCGGCTTGGATCCCAGATGCGTAGGAGCGACATATCCCAAAATTTCATGAACAAAGACACATGGAAGCGCCACAGACTCAACAGATCCCAAGCTCGATGGCCCAGTCTATGTAGTTCCTTCTCCTTGCATTCTCGCTGATGTGCGAGTTTGCCTTTTCTGTGGCAGTGTTGGACTGGGTCTTTGAGCCTGCTGCTTCTGCTTTGGAATACAGGATGAGCCAACTAGCATGCTCATAATTTATTCTTCAATAGCCGTGAGCTGAATAGGGGACTCATACTCACTTAAAATCTCAATAGTGTCGAGGTTGCTCAGCATGCCTTACGCCCTCAACCTCAAAATGCACTCGATGACGCTAACCGTCAGTGCTGCAACTGTTAGTTTTTCATCATATAAGCTAGCATTATGATCTTAGGATCTTTTCACTGAGAGAATAACAAACATAGCAATAAAACATAAGCACATCACAAGAGACAAGAGACAGAGAGTTTTCCTCGAGGAAACCATAAAGGAGAAAACCCCGCAACTTCCTTAGAGATAGAATCAGCACCAAAATAGTAAAAGCCCCAAAACAGTAAGATGCACTCCTGACAGCAGTAGTCTTCTTCTTGTCTAGTCGCAGTGTATTTCCTTCCTCACTAATGCACCACACTTGAGTCAGTGAGTGATATGTTGCAAGTGATAAATAGAGAGGCTCTCACTCTCTATTTATATTCTTCCGTTCACTTGAAGTGCACTCCAACATGTTGGCCTTACTTAACAATTAATTACTAGAGCCGACATCTCTAGGAGTGTCTAATAACCCTAGTGCCCCACCACTTGTGGGGACTTTGCCTCCTCTTACCAATAGGAGGGTAACACAATGGTGGGGACTATTTCCCCGACTTACAATGACTCACCTAGGGTCGACTTCACTAGGATAGTCTAATAACCCAAGGGCCCCACAACTGTGGGAACTTTAACCCTTGACCAATAGGAGGGTTACCCACAATGACTTAACATGAATTTCTCATTATAGAAACTTCCCGATCGGAACATCGGGGCATGACATGACTCAAATACATCCTGGAATAAACATCGGGTTACAATAGATAAGAAATACGAGTGAATACATTCCGAATTTACAATTACATCAACACTCCCTCTTAACTAAGAAGGTATTCTATCGACACAATTTATTAGCACAAGTCTTCTTCTCTGTATCATCTAGGTCATTGTCAGGTCTTCGTCATCTTCAAAGTCATCTTTATCTGTAAGTCATCTTCATTTTCAAGTCATCTTCATCTGGATCTGGATCATCATCACTAAATCTGGATCATCACTCGATCTAGATCATCACTGAACATCATCACTGGATCTGGATCATCACTCGATCTGGATCATCATGGAACATCATCACTGGATCTGGATCATCTCTCGATCTGGATCAACATCACTGGAATGGATCTGGATCATCACTTGATCTGGATCATCACTGCTGGATCATCATCACTGGATCACGATCATCACTCGATCTAGATCATCGTTGGCTATCATCACTCATTCTAGATCATCCCTGGTGCTATCTCATGATTCTTCTCGTCACAGGAAGTTCTACAGATCCAGCCCTTTTTCATGCTGGTTGTAGGCCTACCCATCATGTAGGTCTTCGCCCAGCACTTACATCTGACCTACTCGTCAGAAAGGCACATCCATCCAGACAGGAACACATCCTATCACAGTGATGGAAGACTCCCATCCAAACAGGAACACATCCTATCACAGTGATGGAAGATTTCAACACTTACATCTGACCTACTCGTCAGAAGGGCACGTCCATCCAGACAGGAACACATCCTATCACAGTGATGGAAGATTTCAGCACTTACATCTGAGCACGTGGGAACACATCCCTCAGTCGCTCCAGGAAGGCTCTGCACTTACATCCATCCAGACAGGAACACATCCTATCACAGTGATGGAAGGGCTTGCACTCACATATGATCCTACGAGAACACATCCCAGCAGTCATATCAAAATGGCCCCCAGTCCTCGACTAAGCTACCTGGTAACTGACCAGGTGCCTCCATTCTCCTAGAGAATGGCATTTGCCCTTACATCCTACCTGCTCGTCGGAATGGCCAACACTAACATCTGACATGGAAGGAACTTAATCCTTTAGCCATGACAGAATGGTTCAGCCCTTACATCTAATCAAGTGGGAACACATCCCTCTATCACATTAGAATGGCTACTCAGTCCTACACTGAGTGATCCTGGTAACTGACCAGGTGCCTCCATTCCTAGAATGGCAATTGCCCTTACATCTGTCCTGCTCGACAGAATGGCCAGCACTCATATCTGTCATGAAAGGGAGCAACCCTATCACCATGATAGAATGGCTCAGCCCTTATATCTGACCTACTCGTCAGAATGGCTATGGATCTCAGCACTCATATTTGACATGGAAGGAACCAATCCTCTCACCATGACAGAATGGCTCAGCCCTTACATTTGACCATGGAAGGAACCAATCCTCTCACCATGTCAGAATGGCTATGGGTCTTATCACTTTCTCTTGGAGGGAACCTCGATCTAGAGAACACCAAGCTTCTCCCTGAAGTACTCGAACTTTAGCCTCGCCAATGGCTTCATCAATACATCGTCTATTTGTTCCTCTATTGCAACATACTGGAGCTCCATTGCTCCTCTCTGCACCATATCCCTGATATAGTTGTTATATACCTAAATGGCACCTCTCCATCCAAGTGCCGACATCCCTCATGTTGGCACACAAAAGGGCATCTATGGATAGAGGTTTTCCCAAAACACTATAGCTTGGCTTACTATACAATACATTCCTCCTCCATCCAGCTGGTTACTTTTCCATTTTGCTATGTTAAGTTGTATTTGCGACTCTCCCTATATGCAACTCGCGGATCATTCACGAGTGTCGGTTGCTGCAAGTCACGAATGGATGTATTCGCGGGTTGCTCTTATAGAAACTCATGGATCATTCGCGGGTTGTCCTTCTCCATACCCATGAATATGTCCATTAACATTTAAAAATAAAAACACACGATGATTTGAGATTAGTTAAGCATTGTTCCCTTAATCACCTTAACTGTCTCAACCTCCTCAACTTTCGAAACTGCCTTATTTCATCCATATAAATACAGGCCTTGGGGAGGGTGTTTTAGAGATATAGACTTGGAGAGCAAAGTCATGCTGGTGGATTTTATACAGAAGTCTTTGGAGTAGTGGAACTCAGAATCCTTTGGTTGCAGAGGAATCCTTGTCGCTGGCGTTGGGTTGTAATCTGAACTCTTTCCATTGTTGATAATAAAGAGAATCCTTCTTCCATATGTGTTTCATGTATCTTGGTTTCATAAATGTTTATGCTTCTGCATTTTATATATGATTTATCTAACCTACTTATATATATATGAATCATCTTGTATCTGGAAGATTGACTCTTGACAGGTGAAAGAGGAGCAACCTTGAAGACTTTGGAGAAGAAGCAGAACGGAAGAGGACTCGCAAGGATCGACCTTCGTTAATCGAGTAAGTCTTTCTTAACCTTCTATTTCCTTTACTGCACTCTAGAATTCAATTGTCTACAAGTTAATTGAGTATGTTGGTAACCCCAAACCTTCGGTTATAAGGTGTATAATCCTGTACAACAGAATTGGCGACTCCGCTGGGGATGCCTAGACTGTTGTAGGTTGTTTCTGTCACCCCTGACCAGTCTTTGCTTGAAGTCTGTATGTGATCTTACATCCTAGTTCATACTTGCCTCAGTATTTGAAATTCTTTGGAATTTTTCCTGTTTTTTGAGAAAAAATTTATACCCATCCGCGAGTTGCTCTTCTGCACAGTCGCGGATACAGGCTTGCATTCGCGGGTTTCCTTACTGGACAGTAGCAGATACAGTTTTGCATACACGGGTTGCCCTTCTGGACAGTCGCACATATGCCTGGAAGCAGGGATTTTTTAGGATTGGGTTTGTTTGTCCCTCTCTGTGTGTATTTCCTGTTTCTGTGTGGACTTTCTTTATGAATGTTGTTTGGCTTGTCTGTGTGCCTCTGTTGATCACACTTTGTGCTTTTTTGAAAGCCCTTGAGTCTCTTTTTACTTGGATTATTTTCTGTTTGCATGCTGAAGTGGTTGGCCTATTTGGGTTGAGGGTTAAGGTGTCTTTGTCCAGATCTGTGATTAGGTTCTTGGGCTCTATTTTTCCAATCTGTCTTTGGACAGTGGCTGGTTGTCATTTGCCTTCATAAGTCTACAATGATTTTTTGTCATTGTGTGCACCCAAGATAGGGTTCCTAGCCTTCCTTTGTTGGTTTTCTTTTGGTTATGTCAGCCTATTTGTTTCAGTTTGTTGCTTTTAGACAGTTTATTTGATTCAAGTTTGCTCAAGTACAGTGCATACTAGGTGCATGACTCTAGGGAGTTAGTGTCAACCTTGTTTCTTATTCTTTGTCTTTGTTGTAATTTTTTATAGCATTAGGGTTTGTTCTTTGCTCTTTCCCCCACCTTCTTTGCTTGGTTTGATTTTTGGCTTATGTTTCTAGTCATCCTATGTCAGTGATCTTTGTTTGATTTCAAAAACTTGTTGGTTTTGCTTTCCTTCTTCTTTTGCTGGTTAACTTCACCGTGCCAAAGTAGTTGACTTGTCTCTTATGCAAGCCTTCCTTCCAAGTAGAGTGTATACTAACTTTAGGGCATTCTAGAGTTTGTTTGGTGGTTGTATAGCAAAGTTCCTTTTGCTTTGTTCTTATTATCTACATACTTTGTTTTGTAGGTAGTTTTCTTTTTCATTTATAAAATAAAATTAAAAAGAACCTATACTTGTTTTTACTGCTTTCCCCCCACCTCCTTCTTTGGCTTGACCTTGTTGGACAAGGTACCGAGCAGCCTTTGTTTGTAGGTTTAGATTGATACTTGGGACTTCTTGACCTTTGTTTATGTCAGTCTTTTTGCTCAGTCTCTTCATTCCAAAGTTGTTGTCTTGTTTACTTTTGTAAGCTTTCTTTTTCAAGAGAGGTTGATATCTAACTTTAGGGAAACCTAGGGTTTGTTTGTGGGGTATAGAGTAGTTGTCTATTTGCTTTGCTTACAGTACTTGCTTGCATTAGTTGATAGGCTGATTTTTCTTTTGCATTTATAAAAGAAAAAGACAAAAACACATGTTTGCTTTATATGCGTGTAGATTAGGTTATTAGTCTAGATTGCATGGCATATCATTGTTTTTGAAAAAATAAAAATAAAAAGAATTTGTTCTTTTGTGGCTTTCAAGTTTCTATTTGAAAAATAAAGAGAATAGTTTTTGCTTTTTGCATTTCATATCTCTTTGCTTAGTTGTTTTGTTTCAATTTTGAGTCAAAACACCACATAAGTTTCATGCCATTTACCCTCTGACTAAAAACAACCTTTAAAATAAACGATATAATTTAAAAATTTACTAGTAGGTTTTATTTTATAGGGTCATACACCAACTAGCTTAGGCTAGACTTGTGGGATAGGGAGTTTAAACTCCCCACAAGTATTAAATCTCAGACGTAGTTAGCCAATCACTAGGTAAATCCTTGACTTTATCGACTGTATCTGGGAAGCTCCTATCAAACGAGAGTTAAGCACGAGGCCGCGTGGAGGCTTGGACAAAGGAGATAACCCTCCAAATCCTTGTCAAAGCGTAACTCAGGACTTTTACACATCTGGGGATTCTGTCCTAGACAGAGTTTCGAGCTCAGCTAGCCTGCCCATCCATACAAGTCCGTCTTGCGACTATCCCCCCAGACTGTTGGTATAGCCAAGGTAGCCTTTAGTCTCTTTGACATCTAGGGTTCATACACAGGTACACCAGAAGGTTATTTCTGGTTGACCTTGGACGGACTTGGAAGGTAACCCCGGTAGAAAGTGTGGGAGGGCGGTGGGTGATTCCTCTGCTTGTGCCTAAGAACATCTACAGGGACTCCAAGTAACTGTCTATCAGCTTTCTTCTGGAAATTATATCTTATACCTATTTGTCTGTTTGGCTTTAGGAATTTTTAGTGAGTGCTGTGTGGTTTGTCTGTACTTAGTGTGCCTTTAGGTGTGTGCTTTGTAATTTTGGTTGCCTATCAACCTCAAACTTTGTCTCCTAGTTTGAAACTATGGCTAACACCCCTTCGAACACCAACCAATAGATCCCCATGTAGGGAACTCCTTGTACTATTCCTCTCACGGGGAATGTTGGTGTTCCCTTGATGGCCACCTTGAATCTACCTGGATTCACCCTAGGGCTACTGATGTGGTTATTTTCCACTCCAACTGTCCTGAATGCTCCTGATGCTTCTCAAGTAAGCTCCTTATATCAAGGGCATCAAAACATTGCTTCCCCTTCACCTGTAGTTGATTCTCCTCCTCCTTGTACCTCATGCGGTGAAAGTACTGATACTAGTAACCGGCAGTCTAAAAGGAGTAAAAGAAGGAGGAATAGGAAGAAGGCACATAAGCAAGGGGGCACCCGTTCAATCTCTGCAAGTCAAGTTGAACCTCACCACCCAGCCTTTGTTGTTCATGCTGGGGGCACCCGTCCAACCTCTGCAGGTCATGTTGGATCTAAGCACTCAACCTCTGCAAGTCAAGTTGATCTTTACCATCCAGCCTCTATTGATCATGATGGAGGGATCCTTCCAACCTTTCCAGGTCATGTCGGATCCAGTCACTCGGCCTCTGTAGTTCATGCTGAGGGCACCCATTCAACCTCTGTTGTTCAATTTGAACCATCCCATCTAACCTCTGTAAGTCATGTTGGATCCATCCACCCAGCCTATGTTGTTCATGCTGGGGGCACACACTCAACTGCTGCAAAGCATGTTGATCCTAACCATTCTACCTCTGTTGTTCATGTTGGTGGTGCCCATCCAACCTCTGCATGTTATGTTGGATCCAGTCTCTCAGCCTCTGCAAGTCATGCTGGGGGCAGTCTCTCAGCCTCTGTGGTTCATGCTGAAGACAATCGTCAGCCACTGTGAGTCATGTTGACACTATTGAAAAGACTACCCGTTCAAAACACAAGCCCAAGTTTCCTTGCAAGCTTTGTGAGGGAGACCACCTTACTTATAAATGCCCTTATATTCCAGGGTGCAAAGAGTTTGGTTTAATGGTCATCCTGTTTTTGAACATTCTAAAGCTTTTCAACAACCAACCTCTCTTAGTCAGGTTGGAACTAGTCACCCAGCCTCTGTAGTTCATGCTGGGGGCAAACTCTTAGCCTCTACAAGTCATGCTGAGAGAAAACAGTCATCCACTGCTAGTCATGTTGACACAGTTGAGAAAACTGGTCATTCGAAGTGCAAACTTAAGTTCCCTTGTCTGCTATGCGAGGGAGATCATCTTACTCACAAGTGCCCTGCTATCGCAGAGGTGCGCAGAGTGCGGTCCAAGACTCAAGATTTTCCTTCTCATGAACAACCTATAGTTTCTCAACAACCTATTCAACCTTTGGTTGATCAAGTGGTCGAACCAATCTCATATTTGGTCGATCCCGCTCTTCTTTCGAAGAGTGATCCTGATGTGATTGAACCAATGTCATCTTTGGTCAATCCCACTCTCCCTTCGGAGAGTGAATTTCATGAAGCGGTTGAATCAATTCCATTATCGATCAATCCCATTCTTCCTTTGGAGAGTGAAGTGTCTACTAGTCACATTTTCTTCACTGTCAGTTCAGAACTTATTGAAAAAGGGAGCACTGAACTTGCTTCGGATCAACCCCCACCAAGCTATCGGATTGCTTCCTTTGATTGGGATAGCCTAGTTGAGCCGTGCCTTCCTTATAATGCACCTTTCCAGATAAAGGTCAAAGTTGAACCATATATGATCGCTCGTTGTATTGTTGATGAAGGAGCCTCAGTTAGCATTTTGTCTGCTCGTGCTTGGCGAGGCATGGGATCTCCCAGCCTTGTGTTGACTGCTAGTCAGTTACTGGCATTTGATAAAAAGAACTTGTATAGCCTTGGGAATTCTTGCTCAAACACCTGTTACTTTGGGTGGGAAGACCATATTAGTTGACTTCATGGTGATAGAAGACCCCTTGGACTTTAATATGCTCCTTGGATGTGATTATGTCTATGCCATGCAAGCTATGGTATCAACATTCTTTCATGTGATGTACTTTAATCACGGCGAAGAAATTGTCACTATCAACCAGTTTGATTTTCTTGATCCGTCTCCTTACCCAACTAGAAACCAAGTCCTTCCTTTATTGATTCCCAGTGTTTCTATAGACACTACCCCGCCACAGGTGAACTATGTGGCCTCTTGTCCTTTGTGTTCAATTGTTACTGAGAAGCAGCCTTTGTTTTCATGCTTACCTTCTCGGGACTTGGTCCCAGCAGTTGACCGGGTGAGTCATCCTATACAGACTGTAGAGCCTTCTCTCCAATCTGTTAATCCATTTGAAAGTTTAGACATGTGTCCTATCTCGGATGATCTCCTTCCTTCGGATGAAGTCTTCCTAGAGTCTTTGATACAATCTGACCTTCTTTTGGATGTTGGTTCAGTTGTGACTAAGTCTAACCCTGATATTCCTAGTAAGCCTGACCTTTCTTCTTATGTTAGTCTTGTTGAGTCTTGTGACTCTTCCTTTGAACAGCAAGTCAGTGATCCTGATGAGTTTGATTTTTCTTATGAATTTTTCAACTCCTGTGATACTGAGTTTGTTCCTACAGACTCTATATCTCTTATTGATTTTTTCTCTCCTTCTGAGGTTGATCTTGATGATTATAAACCCTCGAGCCTTGGTTCTATAGAATCCTCTTCGGTTGATTCAGCCTTGACTTTACCTTTTGTAGAAGTTAGCAAAGTCACATGTGTTTCTACCAAAGTGACCCGCATCGGATCGTTTCTTCTGAATATGATTATGATGTTGTTGTTTCTTGGAGACAAGATTTGTAGTTGGATTCACAACTATTTATTGGCCTCACCTTGTTGTTCAATCTGTAATTGCATTTGCATGTGCCTTGTTCGCGCTTATGAGCCTGATGCCGGCTTCCACGCTTTTAGCTCGTTGTATAAGCCCTCATCTTTGTTCTCATCATCGCTCAGCCTTGTATCATTTTTCCTTTGCAACTTGACACCCTTTACCTTGAGGAGACATTCCCCGAGTGTCCTTAGCTTGCTCGCTTTCCTTGCATTATGCATAGGTTTGTTCCTTGCGCTTGGAACTAGTTTCGCCTGTCTATGACACTTGTCTCCTCGCATTTTAAGCATTCTTTCTGCTCTCCTTCGAGCTCGTTAAAAATAGTAAGGAGGCCGCGGGTTGATTTTTCTGGACTCGTTAAAACTTCACGGGAAAGATATTGAGTTTCTTTAGGCCCAAGTCTGACTCCTCAAAATAGACTTGACTGCCGAGTAAACTTGTCCATTCAGGCTCGTTAAGAATATGTGAATGGGCATCCACATTGGTGGTAGGTTATCTCTTTCTCGGACCATGTAGAATAATATGAGAAAGGATCACTCTCTTTTCTTTGGAATTGAGAAGAGTATTCTCAGGCATAGGTTTATCTCTTTTCTGGACCTGAGGGACTAAACTTATGGAAAAGGAACCCCTGGTATGAGCTTAGTTTTATCTTTTTCGTGCTCTGGACCAACACATGAAAAATATTCCGAGTGTACTTTATGTCTTTGTCATGCTCATTAAAATATAAAGAACAAAGCATCGAGTTTATTGTTGTAAGCCCCATTTCTTGTAATCAAATGGATCTTTCCAAGTGATCTTGCCTTCCTTCACACTCGTAAAACTCAAGCTATATGCTGCTTTTGAAGGAGCGTTGGGTAGGTGGTAATTTAACCTTTTTTGGACCTTCCTGACTAAGTACAAAAAAGGTGCGCCTTTTCTTCTTCGGAAGTTAAGAGAGTTCTTCTGTGGTTTGTTTTATACTTTTTCGGCCTCAGGAGACTAAATTGTGCGAAAAAGGACCCCCCTAGAGTCTTCTTTGGAGTTTTCAGACTCTCTAAACTATGAAAACATCGTTGAGCATGTACTAGTTCGAGCTCGTAAAATCCAGGAATCAGTGCTTTATCAAGCATTCTTCTTTCTTTTCTTCGAGCTTGCCAAAAATGAAGATGGTCCCGAGTTTGCTTTCCTGGGCTCGTTAAAATTTAACAGGGAAGGTAAGGAAGAAGTTTTCTCTTGTTTTCAGTAATGGCAGCATGTCATCCTTGAACATAGCACTCTTTGTTTTCCGATATCCATGTTTCAGTGTTCACTTGTGTTCAGCTATCACTTTGACTTTCTTACTCCTCCTCTTGTCCGTTATACCTGGGGAATCTAATCATGTCTCCTACATGACATATAAGTCTAGTTGTTCTCTCTATAAGTTATACGCTGCCTTGGGTCATCTCTGTGGTGTGCTCACTGTTCAAGGACTCTTCCCAATGTCTGTTTTATAGCCTAATCCCATCATTGTTATATCTGTTATCTATTTGTGCCTCCCTTCTTTTGCCCAGTTCCTAGTCACTCTTGTGATCCGTTGGAGGATCTATCGCCTTCCTTATCACAGCATGGTTCCATTTCAGCACTTCCTGATGATGAAGACCTAGAGTTTTGACGATGGTACCTCAGGATTCACTTTCATCCTTGGTGAATTCCTTTGCTTCAGTTGTTGATTATCACCTATTGATTGACAAACTATTGAATCCTTTCCATGTTCAACTTTAGCTTACCCTTATTCACATGGCTTGGATTGTACTGGTTCTTTGGGATCCTTTATGAAGACCTTAGTTCCTTCCCTATGGACTAAGTTGCGCAAGATTATGTTCTATTCCTATACACAGCTTCCCGATCTTTGAAGACTCATTATTGTATATTGTGGCTTCGATCCACTTTTGTAATATACATGGTTTTATACCCGTATTATATGATGTACTCAAATATTGTAAAGGAGCTAGTGTTCTAGTAAATTGAACATAGCATCCTCAAATGTAACTTTGTCTATGACATTACTATGTATTTGTTTCAGGTACTCTCTCTGGTCCATTAGATTTCTGAATTCTCCAAAGCTATTGATTATAATGTATTTCGGCCATCGTTTCCCTCTGACCTCACACATTAGGGGGCATATGTTATACACCTGAATGGCACCTCTCCGTCCGAGTGCCGAAATCCCTCTTGTTGGCACACAAAAGGACATCTATGGATAGAGGTTTTCCCAAAACACTATAGCTTGGCTTACTATACAATACATTCCTCCTCCATCCAGCTGGTTACTTTTCCATTTTTCTATGTTAAGTTGTATTCGCGACTCTCCCTATATGCAACTCTCGGATCATTCGCGGATCATATTTCGGTTGCTGCAAGTTGCGAATGGATGTATTCGCGGGTTGCTCTTATAGAAACTTGCAGATAATTAGCAGGTTGTCCTTCTCCATACTCGTGAATATGTCCCTTAACATTTAAAAATAAAAACACGCGATGATTTGAGATTAGTTAAGCATTGTTCCCTTAATCACCTTAACTGTCTCAACCTCCTCAACTTTTGAAACTGCCTTATTTCATCCATATAAATACAGGCCTCGGGGAGGGTGTTTTAGAGATATAGACTTGGAGAGAAAAGTCATGTGGTGGATTTTATACAGAAGTCTTTGGAGCAGTGGAACTCAGAATCCTTTGGTTGCAGAGGAGTCCTTGTCTTAGGCGTTGGGTTGTAATCTAAACTCTTCCCATTGTTGATAATAAAGAGAATCCTTCTTCCATATGTGTTTCATGTATCTTGGTTTGATAAATGTTTATGTTTCTGCATTTTATATATGATTTATCTAACCTGCTTATATATATATGAATCATCTTGTATCTGGAAGATTGACTCTTGACAGGTGAAAGAGGAGAAACCTTGAAGACTTTGGAGAAGAAGCAGAACGAAAGAGGACTCGCAAGGATCGAGCTTCATTAATCGAGTAAGTCTTTCTTATCCTTCTATTTCCTTTACTGTACTCTAGAAGTCAATTGTCTGCAAGTTAATTGAGTATGTTGGTAACCCCAGACCTTCAGTTATAAGGTGTATAATCATGTACAACAATAGTGGTACTTGATCTCAATATGCTTCGACTTTTCATGGAACACTGGATTCTCTGACAACTTCACACAACTCTAGTTGTCACAATGTATACAAGTAGCATCCAACTGGAGATCAAATATATCAGACATTAGCTTCCGTAGCCATACTGCCTCACAACTAGCTGAACAAGCTACGACATACTCTACTTCAGCTGTACTTAGTGCCACACAGGATTGCTTCCTGCTAAACCAAGAGATCACACTTGATCCCATACTAAAGCAACACCCTGAAGTACTCTTCCTGTCGATGGCACTGCCTGCCCAATCTGAATCAACATAAACCTCCAAGTTAATCTTCCGATTTGCATCGTACTTGAGCCCATAATCAATTGTACCCCTGCATGCTTTGCAACCATCAGGTGAACATGTCTCAAATGTCTTCACAGCAAAAGCAAATATATGGTCTCGAGTACATCAAGAACCCAATAATCGATACATCATAGCATCAACCGTCTCTAATGAAGCATAACTTAACAGCTTCAGGTTCGATGCCATAAGTGTGGTCATGCAGTCCATCATCCTGAACCTATTCAGGATCTCTATTGCATACTTCGCTTGTCCACACCTCCATGCCTATAAAATAGTGCATCAACACATAATAGGAGCATCACTGGTCTTCCACCTTCAACCTTGAAGCAAAGGTTGGAATCTGCTTTACTCTCAGTAAAGCCTAGAGTCATCGGTAATCTGTCCATCCTGTCGTACCATGTCGATCCTCAGGATATTCTGTAGTCACTCCCTCTGAAGCGGAGCATCATACTCCCTCTGTCTTCTGTACTCTATGCACTGAAACATTCTGTACTGAAGTGACAAGTAGCTTCCTATGTTACTAATATTCTATGTGACCATCTAGTGTATAGACTTGCATCTTCAACCTTGTAGAAAAGTTTAAGATCTTCATCAATATCATCATGTATGTGTTTCCCATGGGTGTCTTTTGAACTTGTACAATGCCTTCTTTCATTTGCACACATTATTATGCATGTCATGTGAATTCACTTCTAGTGGCTGTAAATGTTTCTTCATAGTCTATGCCTTCTTTTCATGAGAATCCTTGTGTTACGAATCTTGCTTTGTATCCCATGATGTTTCCATCTACTGCATGATGGAGCTACGAACTTCCCTTCACGTATTGATACTGCATCCTAGACATCATTCTTCTTGAACTGGTCTTCTTGGTTAATTCTTCATGGTTGGAAGATTCTGCATCAATGATGTCGCTGCATTCATCATATTATTCTTTATTTAGAAATGCCGTCACTTGCTCTTCGAAACAAGTCTTCATACTTCTTTGCTTGTAGGCAATTATGTATGCGATCTTTCCTACATGTCAAATGAATTTGTATGGTTAGAACATTTCATAAGGAATATTCATACTGGAAAATACTTATGCATAAATATATGATCATGCAACTATTTTATCCAATACAACATTCATCCATATCTCACGGAAACTTTCTAGATGCCTTCCATCTCTACCAGGACAACATTGAGATTGTGCACTAATCCAATATGTAAGCAAAGAGGTTTCATTCTAGATAAGTAGCAATGGAGAGTTGTATAGCACCATGAGCTACTTACCCATCACATGCTTATTAGCAATATGCTCTCATTAACTGAATATAAATGAATGTATAACAAAACAATATCATGAAATGACAATTGAATACTTATCTTTATTTGTTCGTGGGCGGACTCCTTCTTGAGTCTTCAACTTCATCATATTCTTCATTCATAATAGCATCGTTTCTTATCCAAATTCTAGGATGGATAAGAGGTTCTTCAAGAGTTCAGATATTCATATTCCTCATTGCTTGAGGGATCTTCTTTGGATGGTGAGAGCTTGATCTTTAGTTTCTCCCATCTTCTCTTTTCTTCTTATGAGTCGAGCTTCTTCTTCTTCTTGAAGTCTGCTGAAATTTATCACTTCCTTCTGGCACACATTCTTCGAATGAATGAATCCTATGATCCTAGGAGGCCATTCAAGGTGACCATCACCACGTCTACATTCTTCACTTCTTCTTTTACCGCTTCAAGTTGTTCTTTGATTTGAGAGACTCTTATGACTGCATGGTCTCTACATTCTGGATCTTCACACTCTGATTTATGTTCTTCCCTTCAAATAGCTTGGTCAAGGAATCAAACATCTTTGGTTTCTTTAGGGAAGACACTTGTGGTACAAGTTGATCCGTGACTGAATCAACCATGATCTTCTTGTCCTTGACCAAGTTCTTCTTGTGAAAGGCTTTGAGCCTCATCTCCCTCTGGAACTGGAACCTCTCTACTCATGTAGGTGTCCAATTCATTTCTTTAGGGAGATCATATACTTCTAGGCTTGGAACTTTTTCAACTTCACCAAGCTTGTCATCAAGCTGATGTGATAGATCATTTTGAAATGAGAACCTCAAATGAAAATAGCAAAAGATTAGATCTTACCAATTTGAGGTGTCTGTCCTACTTCCGGAGCTAGCTGATTTAGGGTTTGTCACAGAAACCCTAATTTTTAAAACTTGGAATATTTTAGATCTGATTGGATAGACAGATAGATCTCTTCAAGTGTAGTTGTCCAATGTACTCCTTTTCTGAAAACAGTGGAGGGAAGCTCCCGGAACAAGAAGCCCTAATTTTCTAATTTCTTCTGCAGAAATGCCTGTTACTATTTCTATGATATCTCTGAAATTTGTGATCCTCTATGTCTGAAATTTCTCACAAGGGTTACCTCACATGTCCCTGATCCAAAACCGCATGTTTCATAAGAAATGGTTTCACCATTTGGGATTTATGATCCTTTTCCCAAGGTGACCTGTTACAGGACTGTTCAAAACAGCGAAGTTGTACAGCATGCCACATGTCACTGGTGCATCTTCTAAGTATGATCTTCGGACCACCAAAATTAAAGTACATTCCCTTTCTATAAAATCTTCAGGAATTTCATTTGGAAATCTGTATCCCAAGATATTGCAATTCTCCCCAGGTGTCCTGTTTAAGGATGAATTCTAGAAGAGGCTGGAACCCTAACTTGGAGGGATCATATCTCCCAGAATATAGCAAATCTGAGGCTGAGTTTTTTATAAAGTGTTCATTAGGATTTTATCTTTGCCCCTTGAAATTTTAAGCTTCTGATACTTCTCCAACCTCAGAGTATATCTACTTTACCAAAACTTATCAGTTTTAGTATTTAGGGTTTTTCAAGCTCGGGGTCAAACTAGGGTTTGACTTTCCCGGAGTTTCACCCAACCAAATTTCTTGATCCAGGTCTCTAAAATTTGGTTTTGATGAGGAGAAAAATCCTATGCTGGTCTCACTCAAAAATTCCTCTTCTGTAGAAATCCCTAATTTCCGCATCGAAAACTGGAAATGCTCGGAATCGAATTCTGCTTCGATAGAAAGATGCGCCCTTCAATGGAGAGTCAACCTAGCATAATTTTGCTGATGGATTATGGAGAGAGACCCAAAAAATTAAGAAGCCCTAGATTCTGCAGGTGCACAATGTCTTCTTCTCAGGTTAGCTCTGATACCATGTTAGTTTTTCATCATATAAGATAGCATTATGATCTTAGGATCTTTTCACTAAGAGAATAACAAGCACAACAATAAAACATAAGCACATCACAAGAGACAAGAGACAAAGAGTTTTCCTCGGGGAAACCATAAAGGAGAATATCCTGCAACTTCCTTAGAGATAGAATCAGCACCAAAATAGTAAAAGCCCCAAAACAGTAAGATGCACTCCTAACAGCAGTAGTCTTCTTCTTGTCTAGTCCCAGTGTATTTCCTTCCTCACTAATGCGCCACACTTGAGTGAGTGAGTGATATGTTGCAAGTGATAAATAGAGAGGCTCTCACTCTCTATTTGTATCCTTCCATTCACTTGAAGTGCACTCCAACATTTCAGCCTTACTTAACAATTACTTACTAGAGCCGACATCTCTAGGAGTGTCTAATAACCCTAGTGCCCCACCACTTGTGGGGACTTTGCCTCCTCTTACCAATAGGAGGGTAACACAATGGTGGGGACTATTACCCCGACTTACAATGACTCACCTAGGGTCGAATTCACTAGGATAATCTAATAACACAAGGGCCCCACAACTGTGGGGACTTTAACCCTTGACCAATAGGAGGGTTACCCACAATGACTTGACATGACTTTCTCATTATAGAAACTTCCTGATCGGAACATCGGGGCATGACATGACTCAAATACATCCCGGAATAAACATCAGGTTACAATAGATAAGAAATACAAGTGAATACATTCCAAAGTTACAATTACATCAACAGCAACTCACTCAATCAGCTCACAACCTACTACACAATTCACCCTTTTGCTCAATATGCTGCTCCCTCAACTGAACAATGCCATCCTCCCTGATCCGTTGGATCTCAACTTGAGTGCATTAAAAAAAATTAAAGAATGTGTTTATCAGTTTGATTTATTCATGAAACAACATTAACAGAAATTAAATGCTCAAAACAGAAATGAAAAGCAAAACTGATAAGCAGATGTGGGAAAAAAAACACAGAGTCAGAGAGTCACAAATAGAAGTTGATAACGAAGTTCACCCCCTCCACTGGGCTACATCTCCGAGTCCCTCTCCAATGGGTACCGATCCAATTAATCTCTTTAAAATGGTACAAAAATAGTTCTGGAATCAAATTCAGCAACTGTAAACATAATGCTGTACAAATTCTTCAAGACCTCTCTTCTGGAAATTACAATTAGCCTTCAAAAGGCAAATAAAGCTAAAATTATAACAGAGAATGTCGACCTCCACAGCAACAGCATCTGGACACTTTAAACGGGAGCTTTGTGCTTCTGTTTTATCTCTACAAGACTCATAATATAAAAACAATGTTTTGTGCTCACAACAATCTGAATCCCCCCCCCGGAAATGTGGCCAAAATCGTCTATTTAAGCATTCAGTGGGAGGATGAGTAACGGGTTCGACTCGTCCGCTACCTGTATTTTCATATTCCATCTATATTATGGTTATCATATAACCATATGCTATCTTTTAATTTCCATCGAAACGTTTCAACTGGCTGTACATATCATGTTACATTCATTTCTGTTCCCCAAATGTCGCAGCGGTTCCCAACGGTTCCATCTAATACCATATATGGTATTGCTATCCCGCCACACAATGGATATCCGTCACATTTAGAGCTGTTCCAAATGTTATATCTGCCAAGACTGAACCATATGCTAATAATGGAACAGACGTTATATCCATCCTCTAAATGTTACCACTAAACTCCACAAATGTCACAGCATATAACTATTTCATATGCTGCGACATGTCGCAGCATATAATTGATCCTCGCAGCATATAACTGATCCTCGCAGCATATAACTGACCCGCCAAATGTCACAACCAAATGTGACAGTGCACCCTCATCTAACCGCCAGAATAGTGCCATTTAACCATGCACAATACCGCTAGAGGGTATACACTTGACCGTCCGGGATTTTCATGAACCATTCAAGGTTCTATTTGACGGTGCGCAAGACCGCCAGAATGTTTCCAACTAACTGCGCGAGCATGTTACAAACCATTTTATATTACCTCTTGACGGTGCACAAATTGCCAGATGCCAAGTCTTAACTGCGCGATGTTATAGCCGACCCGTGCAAAAAATGTTGCGAAGCAATGGGATGACCCCAGGTTTGACCGTGCACCGAATGCTTAACCGTAAGACTTGACCATTCGAACCATGAGATGTTATGTCGAACCGCGCAGCCCTTTGCACAAATGTTAAATGATAACCATAAGACTGGGCACCGTGGACTTTGGTTATAATATATCATATCATATATGATATATATATATATATATAT
>LPNX010770945.1:202971-252912 GCA_001517045.1 Pseudotsuga menziesii
CATTTTTTATTTGACAAATATTGCACTTAGCATTGTTTGTTATGGTGTGCACTTTTATTTCACTGTTGAGTCTTCATATCATTAGTTGCACGGCCATTTCCTTTTGAGTAATTACAGCCAATTAAAATCAATGCATAATAAAATGAATTACACTCTTTTCTTTTATAGGGTGCATCAACAAGATTAGGCTTTAGAGTCTTGGAATAGTTCATTATGAGTTAATTCTCCAAGACTACTAAACAACAACAAGTAGGTGTCTGTCCAGGTGAGATAGTGAAATCCTTGGTATAACTAATGTTTCTCAAGACGCTCCTCTTACATGGGAGTTTAGCACGAGGCAGTGCACATGATTGTGATTGGGATGACCCCTGGTCACTTTCTGTGAGCACCGGAGATATTTCCAGGATTGTATTCGTATCTAGGGGCTCTTTTGAGATTTTTGGGCTTTGCTACCCTACCCATACGGTCGATCCCACCTGTGACTGTCCCCCTGAGCATTGGTTATATTGAGGTGACCTTAGTTTCCTTACCTAGGTATCACAGGGGGTACTTGCAGAGGTTATTCTGTGAGTGTCCTGGCCAGGTAGAGGTCGGACAGCACAGTCGCTTTATGCATTGAAGCTGAGGGCCACTATAATTGGTTATGTACCTCTGCTTGTAGTGTATGGGAGTTTCAATCCTCTCTTAGGCGATACATACATGCTGCATTCGGCAGCTCACATATCCTCCCCTTGGTTTTCTTGTATTTTGGCAGTAGATTTTCTTAGGAGTGTGCTCTTTGTGTGCTAGTTGGCCTTTGGGATCATGATTACTTGAGTATATTTATGCTCTCTTGAGTTCGGGTCCTTTTATTTTTGGCATGCCTAGTATCCTATCACCCATCCTTGGTCCTAGTACAGACCCTGGTGTCAGACTTGGGGGCATCATAGCCCCTTACCGTGCTCATAGATTTGGGAGTGGTCACATTCCGCCCTCTACTCCATTTGTGGAGGATGTTGACTCCCTTCTCTTGGTCTTTACACCGATGGTCACCCTCATGGGGGTGGTAGCGGATGCGTGAACGTTGGGTCTACACCTTATTTTCATTTTTTTATGTCCCATCGTTCACCACATTGTTTCCTTTGGGTTCAGTTGTCAGGATCGTTCTTCCCTATATCCTATAGTTTGGATTCTTTATTGACTATTTTGGGTTGTTTTGGACTAATATGGTTTTCATATAGGGTCTAGTTTTTGTACACTCTCTCTGAGGTTTTGACCCGTTCGTGCCTATCATAGGTATTATGTCTGAACTGGAATATTATGTCTGAACTGGAATATAGGTTAGGATATCACATGTGCTTACACTTATGCATTTCCTTATGATCGTTCCATTTTAACCTTAGGTACGAACCCATTCCATGGTGTCACAGAACCTTCATGTTGCTTTTAGAAGTGACACTATGCGAATGGTAGAGCTTTCCTATACATGGGTGCCCTAGTTAGATCCTTGTTGCATTTGGTGCCCATGTTGCGTTGCCTCTTTTAGGTTGTGGGAGTCCTTTGTATAGTATCGTCGTGAATTTGAGCAAGAGCCTCATACTCCTCTTGATCTTTTTGCTGGTCTTTTCCCCAGGACTCCCTTATGTCAAGTTGTAATTGCATTATCATGAGTTTTACTTGCCTTATTGAGACTTATGTCGGCTTCCCTGACTTTGATTATCAACTATATAGCCTGATCTTGTCTCATGTCTAGCCATGCAAAGCCAGTTTACATATCCTTTGCAGCTTGATGCCCCATTTTTTACTGAGAGGGGACTTTCCCCCAAGTATCGTTATCCTACACATGTGTCCTTGCATTGGGAATAGGTATGTTCCACTGCTTGGAACTATTTTGTTTGCCCATTGACACTCGTGTCCTCCTAGTCTGTAACTATAAAGCACTTTTATTCTTTTCCAAGATTTTCAAAATATTTGAAAAATTCCAAAAAAATAAAAAAAACCAACAATCCGGACAAGAAAAGATGTTATCTTTGGCAGCAGTCAAGTCATGTCGCCTTTGAACAGAGCACTGTATATCACATCCATTGGTTGGGTTAATAGTTTGACTTTAGGATCTGTACTCGTTTCTCTGAGTTTATCTCCACCAACTGGTTAAGCTTCTAGTCCCTATGGAACCTCTGTCGATGCCTCCTATGTCGCAAAGATGTCCCAGTTTTGTATATCGAATCTATGCTGCCTACATTCAGTCACAATTTTTCTTTATGCTCTTGTTTGAAGGAAGTTGAAACCTGAGTTGGCCATTCCTTAGTTCCCTTGACTTTTCATGTCGGTCATTCCTGGTACTGATACTGGTTCGTGCACATTATGATCGATTCCTTTCACATTATATAGCCTTGTTGAGTACCTCGTGTTGGATGATGAGGGATGAATTAATTCCCTCATTCCAGTGGATTTCATCCCATCAACTTGAGATCATTTATTCTGGGATAGGAATCTAGAGTCATTTTTGAGTGCCTTGAGACTTGCAGTCATCAGTGGCAAGTTCTCTCACCATTGACAGTTTTTGGGAATACATCAATGTCCCCTGATCGATGGATTCTTTCAAGTGTTTGACCTCAACACATTTATTCACACTTGTTAGTTTTCACTCTAGTACCTTGATTTCCATTTTCCTTATCGATGGGTAATCTCGCATATATTAACGGTATACATCAATAACCGGTAATCAGATGATGGACTACTATGTTCAACCTTGACACCTCTATTCGCATAGTAGGACATGTACTCATAGCAGATTGTGTAGAAGACCTTCCAGATTGGTGGCATTTCATATATGCTACCTCCTTGATCGTGCCAGTGTTCATGAGATTTCAACTCTCATGACTTGATTCCAATGTATGTCAGATATTTCTAGCCATTATGGAGATCTTGATCCATTATATATCTTCAGCCTTCATGGAGATCATGATCCATTGTATATCTTCATCACGGAGATTTCGATCTCTCTATACTGTACATGGTGATGACCACACATGTCATATTTTGTATCATGCCTATTCATGGCCATTGTATTCTTATGTATCTGGGACTGCTATATCTACTTGTAGTTATGTGTAGAGTTTGATCATTATATTGTACTGTTGGATGGCTGGTTCTTCCACCTAGTTTTTCATCACTCCACTTATGGGATGGACTTATAATGTATTTTGGCCATAGTATCACCCCTTTGACCTCACACATTAGGGGGCATCTGTTACAGCTGATTTTACCACACATGGTTGTTATCCACCTGAATGGCACCTCTCCGTCCAAGTGCCGACATCCCTCATTTTGGCACACAAAAGGACATCTATGGATTGAGGGTTTCCCAAAACACTATAGATGGGCTTATTATAAAATACATTCCTCATCCATCCAGCTGGTTGCTTTGACTTTTTAACTATGTCAAGTCATATCCACAACCCTATATATATGCAACTCGTGGATCATACGCGAGTGTCGGTTGTTGCAAGTCACGTATGGATGTATACACGGGTTTCTCTTATAGCATCTCGCAGATCAGACACAGGTTGTGATTCTTTATACCCGCGGATATGTCCCTTTGACATTAAAAATAAAAACACACGATTACTTGAGATTAGTTAAGCCATTTACCTTAATCTCCTTAACTATCTCAACCTCCTCAACCTTCGAAACTGCCTTATTTCACCATGTATAAATACAGGCCTTGGGGAGGGTGTTAGATATATACACTTGGAGAGCAAAGTTATGATGGCGGAGTTTATACAAAACTATTTGGAGCAGTGGAACGCAGAATCCTTTGGTTGCAGAGGAGTCCTTGTCTTAGGCTTTGGGTTGTAATCTGAACTTCCTCATTATTGTTAATAAAGAGAATCCTTCTTCCATATGTGTCTTGAATGTATTTCATGTATTGTGGTTTGATAAATGTTTATGTTTCAGCATCCTGTATATGATTTATCTAACCTGTTTAGATATATGAATCATCTTGTGTTTGGAAGACTGAATCTTGATAGGTGAAGGAGAAGGCATCCCTGAAGACTTTAGAGGAGAAGCAGAGTGGAAGAGGACAAGCTAGGATCAACCGTCTTGCATCGGGTGAGTCTTTTCGATCCTCCTATTTCCTTTACTGCACTCTAAAGTCAATTGTCTGCAAGTTAATTGAGTATGTTGGTAACCCCAGACCTTAGGTTATAAGGTGCATAATCCTGTACAACAAAACTGGCGACTCTGCTAGGGAGCCCAGACTGCTGTAGGTTGTTTCTGTCACCCCTGACCAGTCTTTTCTTTGAATTCTGTGTGTGATCTTTTATCCTGGTTCATACTTGCCTCGGTATTTGGAAGTCTTGGGAATTTTTCTTGGTTTTTGAGAAAAATTTTATACCTATCCGTGAGTTTCCCTTCTACACAGTCGCAGATACAAGCCTGCATATGCGGGTTGATGTATTGAACAGTCGTGTATCATCCGCGGGTTGCACTTATATACAGTCGCGTATGTGCCTGGAAGTAGGGATTTTTTAAGTTAAGCTTTTCTTATTCCTTTCTTTGTGTAATCCCAGTTTGTGAGTTGATTTTCTTTATGAATGTTGTGTAGATTGTTTGAATACCTTTGGTGATCACACTTTGTGCTTTTTCGAAAGCCCTTGAGTCTCTTTTGCTTGGATTATTTCATGATTGCATGTTAAAGTAGTTTGGCCTGTTTGGGTTGTAGGTTAAAGTGTCTCTGTCTAGCTCAGTGATCAAGGTCTTGGGCTCTGTTTTTCCAGTCTGTCTTTTTACAGTGGCTGGTTGTCACTTGCCTTTATAAGTCTACAGTGATTTTTGTCATTGTGTGCACCCAAGCTAGGGTTCCTAGCCTTCCTTTGTTGGTTGTCTTTTGCTTCTATCAGCCTGTTTGCTTCAGTTTGTTTCTTTATACAGCTTATTTGATTCAAGTTTGCTCAAGTACAGTCGATTGTAGGTGCATGGTAGAATTTTGAGTATTTTTAAAAGTGAAAAAAAAACATTGTTAAGCTTTTGCATTTTTTTTTCATAAGTAGTGTTTATTTCAATTTAAAGATATTATCTCAAAAACTACAAAAAATATAGGCTTAGTTTCTTCTATCGCTGCTTTCAATTCATCAATACATATTTGCAAAAAAGAAAAAGAAGTTTGCTTTTATAATGGTAATTTTGCTTTGAATACACGTTTACTTTTATGTATTTCTTATTGAGTCAAAACACCACAAGTACACCACCTCCATTTCCTTCTGAGTAAGAAACAACCCTTTAAAATAAATGCATAATTTAAAATTTACTAGTAAATTTTGTTTTTAGGGGCCTTTCACCTACTAGCTTAGGCTAGACTTGTGGGCTAGGAAGTGTAAACTTCCCACAAGTTATCAAACTCAGATGTAGTGGACCTTTCTTTAGGTAAATCCTTGACTTTATCGACTGTATCTGGGAAGCTCCTCTCAAACGGGAGTTAAGCACGAGGTCGCATAGAGGCTTGGACAAAGGAGATAACCCTCTGAATCCTTGTCAAAGCGTAACTCAGGACTTTTATGCATCTGGGGATTCTATCCTAGACAGAGTTTCGGGCTCAGATACCCTACCCATGCATATGAGTCCGGCTTGCGACTGTCCCCCCAGACTGTTGGTATAGCCAAGGTAGCCTTTAGTCTCTTGTCTTTTAGGGTTCATACCTAGGTAAACCGAAAGGTTATTTCTGGTTCACCTTGAATGGGATTAGAAGGTAACCCTTGTTGAAAGTGTAGGAGGGAGGTTGGGTGATTCCTCCGCTTGTGCCTAAGAACCACTTCAAGGACGCCAAGTAATCATTCATCAGCTTTCTTCGAGAAAGTATATATTTTACCCTTGTTTGATTGCTTGAGATTTTAGGATTTTTTAGTGTATGCTCTGTGGTTTTGCCTGTGTTTAGTTGGCCTTAGGGTGTGATTTGTCAAATTTCTAATTCTAGAGAACCAACCTGTTAGAAGGTCAAGAAGGTTGAGAAACCTTCCTCCTCTCACCACATTGGAGCCTCCACCTTTACCCCAAAGGCGAAGATTAGACACTGATGGTTCATTTGAACCAGTAGGGATAAGTGAAGTTCTTGGTTAACTAGAATTGATAGCTAACCATTTGTATTTTGACACAGTTGAGATAGAATAATTGCAGACTGGCGAGTTTGTAAGAAACTTTAACACCCCCTTGACTGATTTAAATGATCCTGTGATCGTTCAGGTTAGACCTTTTGATTCACCTGTATTAGGTGTCCCTGTGGGTAGGATCATGTCTTCTATGGAAGAAATTCCTTTTGTGTTCACCTCAACGCTTCCGATTGAAGGGGTACTACCTCCCCCGGTAAGTGCCCCTAGATCTAGTTTACCTTCTACACCTTTGACTCCAGTGAGCCGGGTGGTTCAACCACCGGTTCACTCAAATCTAGTAGGTACTTCTGGTGACATGGTTACTAGGATTCCTAGTATACCTACCATTCCTTCTTCCTTTCCTTATACTACCCAGAGTGGTCCGATAGGATCCTCGGCCTTTGTCCAAGGATTTCCTTGGAATGGGGGGCACATTCCCCCATCCAGTCCATACGTAGGTCCATCTCCTTCCTATGTAGGAGTGCAATTTGGGAACAACACCTTTTATGGGAAAAGTTTCCAAACCCCTATTTAGGTCCCATACACGAGCTCTCCCTTTTCGTTGTTTAGCAGAGGGATATCGGCTCCTGTCTTTCAGACCCATGCTTCTATGGGGATGGCCTGAACTTCTTACACTGTACCTCCCACACACAATCCTGTGGCTTACGGATGGAATCCATTTCAGAGCAACCTTCCCACTTCACAACTGGTGTCAGGGGGCAACCCCACTTTTACCCATGGGCATTCAGGGGCAGGTCCCTCTAATCCCCAAGCCAGCACATTTAGTACCCCGGTTCGACCCAAACTTCCATTTCTGGTAACCTTAAACTTGCCAGATTTGTCAAAATTGATGAATGACCCGGTGAGGCATGACCCCCTTGTGGCCACCTATTCCCACCAAATTGCCATCGGACATCCCTAAGTTCGAAGGCAAAACTGGTGAAGACCCTGGGTCTCATGCCACCACATTCCATTTAAGGTGTTCTTCAAATTCGTTGAATGAAGATTCAATGAGGTTGAGGCTGTTCCAGAGAACCTTGACAGGTACGGAGGCAAAATGGTATATTGAACTGCCTTCTGCTGCTTTCAGTAGTTTCTAGGATTTGGCTAGTGCATTTCTCAGCCACTTTCAGCTTCCGGTCCGATATGATTTCGGAACGAACTTGTTGTCTACTTTTAGGAAAAACAAGGATACCCACATCTCGGATCACATCCAAGAGTGGAGGCGGCGAAAGAGCCTTATAAAAGCCACTATCCCTCCTGAGTTCCTTTTAGAGTGGTTCCTTAAATCACTGTTGCCATACATATCTAAGGACGTATCCACCTCAAGAGTGACGAATGAAGAAGAAGCCATTCTCAGGGCCCAGTAGTTGGATTTGATTTATTCACAATCTGGGATCTTATATGAGATCATCCCTAAGGCACCGAGGCCTTCGCATGATGCGGAGAAGCCTAAGCCTGGACCCCATGCCAATGGTGTGGTTGGGTTCGTTAATTCTCCCATCGTAAAATCTTTAACTAAGCAACTTCACCAGTTGTCTGTCAAGCAGTCTACGGTGGAGGTAGAAAAAGCTGCCCCCTCCCCCCAGAGTGCAAATTATTTTGCACAAACCTCTCAGAAGGGAAATCAGCAGCCCGGCGGGAAGAAAAAGAAAGGTAAAAAGGGAGAGGGAAACCAAAACAAGCAAAAGCCCGCGAACAATGCTGATGGGGGAAAGAAAGAAAAGAAGAAGGTCAAGTTCCCTTGTAATTTGTGCCAAGAATACCACCTTACTCACCTTTTTTCCCCTTATGGATCAAGCCCAGAAGTTGCTTAAAGCTCAACAACCGGCTGTCCTGAAGGATCCTTTTCCCCAAGGACAGAACTCTGCTTCAGCTTCTAACATAGTAGGGGGCACTCAAACTGCCCCTAACCCAAACTTTATCAACATGGTTCGATCTTCGACTTTGTTACAGACAAGGAACAAAAATTATGAGACTGAGACTTCTGAGAAGGGTAAAGATGTAGGTGAAACTTCGAACCCTCTCACAATAGAGAAACCTGCTGAAACTATGCCGAAGATACCGAAAGGTGTCTTCAAGAAGACCTTGCATAACCCAAACTCTAGGGCTACTTCGAACTACTCCGTGGTTGAATATTTATTTCAAACCCTGTGTGCAATGTCAGCTTTAGAGGTGTTACAGATTTTTCCCGCTCAGCGAGATGCCCTCCTAGCAGCTTTAGGCAGCATGGACTCTTCGAGTCTCATGGCGAAATTTCATTTGTCTAATGTTAAAATTCACCTCCCTTATCATGTAGCCCTATCAATAGATTTCATCCATGGTGGTAAGACCATTGGAAGGGCATTTGTTGATGAGGGGGCCTCTACATGTGTTATGTCCTTGACTTGTTGGAAAGCTCTTGGATCCCCAGAGCTAGTCCCATCAAACACTTTGCTTACTACTTTTGATGGAAGATCCTTCCGTCTGCATGGTATCCTACTGGCTTTTGAGATTAAGTTGGTAGGAAAAGCAGTGTCTGTTGAAGTAGAAGTGATTGATGCTCCTTTGGACTACAATTTGCTTTTGGGAAGAAGTTGGACTTATGAGATGTCCGCTATTACGTCGGATTTTCTTCGTGTAGTGGTTTTTCCACATGAGGGCAAGTTGGTTACTATTGATCAACTTGATTTTACCCGAAAAGGTCATTTAGAGTCTAATGAGTCCACTGTGCCATTGGTTGATCAGGTCAAACCTACTGCACAGAGCTTGGGGGCTGGAATGTACACATCACTCATGGGAACATTTTATTTTCCAGCCCCAGTTAATTACATTGGTTCCACTAGTGTGGGGAAGTCCATCGCTACGGTTGTCGATAGGACTGATCCTTGGGTTCTCCCAACTCCCCATGAACCGGAAGTGCCTTTATCGGCAGTGGAGGTAGCTTATCAAGCCATCACGCAAGCCACTATTGATCCCATTCCAGATCCTCTAACAGTCTCAGATGATCTGGAAGAATTCTATTTGCCCGTATGGGCGGAAAACTCTTCGCATTCTATAGATTTTTTAGACACGGTTTTACCTTTCGATGAAGCTATTCTGGAAGCCATGAGTGGACGTGATACGATTTGTGAGGATCTTCATCATCGATCCTATTTTCTTCCAAAACTAAGCAGAATAGAAAACCAAGCGTTTCGAGTGAGACTGTCAGAAGATGTTGATATACCTATCAATCCCTTGCCTAGGGAAGGAATGTTTGCCAAGGGGAATATGGAAAATATTTCCACCACTATACCTATTAACATCTCTGTAAACCCTGATGTCATGGAAAACATATATATAGGTGCAAACTGCTCTCCTAAAGAGATTGCCATCTATACTGCCCTTTTTAAGGAATTCCGCGATGTCTTTTCCTGGTCATATGAGGAGATGCCAGGCATAGATCCATCGATTGTTGAACATGAAATCTGGACATATCCTGATCCCAAGCCAGTTCGACAAAAATTAAGAACCGTGAACCCGGGTAAAGCGGCGGCTATGAAGGTAGAAGTTGAAAAGCTGTTGAAAGCTGGTTTTATATATCCCATAGCTTTGACTGAATGGGTGTCCAACCCTGTTCCTATTGATAAAAAGTAAGGGACTATCCACGTTTGTACAGACTTTAGAGATCTCAATAAATCCTATCCTAAGGACAACTATCCCACACCATTTATAGACCAGATCATATATGCATGTGCGGGAAGTGAGGTGTTTTCGTTTATGGATGGTTTCTCCGGCTACAATCAAATCCAAATCAAACCGGAAGACCAACATAAAACTAATTTCATTTTCCCTTGGGGTACATTTGCGTATAATAAAATTCCCTTTGGATTGAAAAATGCTGGAGCTACCTTTCAACGGGCTATGAAATTTTCTTTTCATAACATTAAAGCCATTTTTGAACCATACCTTGATGATCTGCCCGCACATTCTCGTAAGAGGATCCAACATCCAGATCATTTATGGTTGATATTTGAGAGATGCAGATATTATAAAATTTTCTTGAATCCCCACAAGTGTGTATTCTACATTGAGTCAAGAAGATTACTCGGGTTCATTGTCTCTAGTAGAAGCATTCAGGCGGATCCACTGAAAGTTGAGGCCATTGTAAATTTTCCTCCTCCTCGTTCCCTCAGGCAACTTCAAAGCCTGCAAGGAAAGTCTAATTTCCTTCGATGTTTTATTGTTAATTATGCCAAGATCACTAAGGGTTTCATGTGCCTGCTCAAATAGGACACCCCATTTATTTGGGATGAAACCGCAAAACTTGCGTTCGAGGCATTGAAAAAAGCTTTGTTGTCGGCACCCTTATTACGTCCACCAGATTATTCTAGGGATTTTATATTATATATGGCCGTGTCATAGTCGACCATTGGGGTAGTACTAGTCCAGGAGGACGATAATCTTGTTGAGCATGTCGTTTATTACCTTAGTCGTGCTTTGGCCAGACCTGAACTTAGATACTCCCACGTTGAGAAATTAGCCTTAGCAGTTGTTTATGCTGTGCAGAGGTTACGTCACTACATTTTACTGAGGACCACCACAGTAGTGGCGGATGTAAATCCGTTCCAATATGTTTTATCCCAACGAATTGTTGGGGGGGAATTTAACAAGTGGATAGTCATTCTCCAAGAGTTTGATTTGGATTTCCAGTCCGCTAAGTCTAAGAAGACCTTAGTTTTTGCTGAACTTATAGCAGAATTTCCTACTGAAGAAGATGTAGTGGTTGAGGATGACTCATTCCCAGATGAGCACATCTTCCTGATATCCACCTCTGATCCTTGGTATGGAGATATTCTTATATATCTCCAGACTTTGAAGTATCCTGCAGCTTCCTCTAGGGAGGAATGACGTAAGTTACGCCTTCATGCCAAGAACTACCTCATTATAGGAGATACATTATATTGACAAGGGGTAGATTCCATTTTGCGTCGTTTCCTTACTCATGAGGAAGCGGAGATTGTCCTAAATGATTCCCATAGCAGAGTGTATGGGGTTCATTTATCTGGGCTAGCAACAGCCCAGAAGATATTGCATGTCGGTTATTTCTAGCCCACGATCTTAAAAGATTGTGTGGAAGCAGTGAAGCACTGTCATTCGTTTCAGCTTTACACCAGGAAAATGCGGTCACATCCTACTCCGTTATTTCCCGTTGTCTTGGTAGGCCCCTTCATGAAATGGGGGATTGATTACGTTACATGCAACCTAGCCTCGGCTGGGGGGCATAAATACATCATTGTCGCTGTTGACTATTTTACGAAATGGGCAGAGGCAATGCCTACTTTCAAAGCCGATGGGAAAATAGCAGCTTTCTTTGTATTCAATCAGATTATTGCACGGTTCGGTATACCCAAAGTGATTGTCACTGACCATGGCAGTCATTTTCAAAATAACATGATGACGGAACTGACTACCATGCTCAGATTTAGACAAGAACATTATTCTCCATACTATCCGCAAGCAAACAGTCAGGTTGAGGCTGTCAACAAGACTTTAAAAACTATCCTTAAACGGACAATTGATGCAGCCCGCTCTAATTGGAACATCATGTTATATCATGCTCTTTGGGCCTATCAAACCAATGTAAATACTGCTATGGGTTTCTCCCCTTTCCAACTCGTTCACGGTGTGGAAGCAGTTACTCCGATCGAATGTGAAATCTCGTCTCTTCAAATAGCTATTCATGTGTTACCTGATACGACTGAGCTTGAGGAATGTCTGGTACATTTAGAACACCTTGATGAACAGCGTAGAGATGTGCTGACTACTAATCAGGCTCATAAAAATAGGGTTAAATCTCAGTATGATAAATCGGTCAAACCTAGGGTTTTTTCTGAAGGGGAACTTGTCTTGCTTTTGGACCAAGATAAAGAACCTCTGGGGGCAGGAAAATTCAAGTCTATGTGGTTAGGACCCTATGTCGTGTCGAAGGTATTAAGTAAGGGTGCATATGAGTTAGTTGATTTTGATGGGAATAAGCTGCCTGAGCCTAGAAATGGGCTCTACCTGAAGAAGTACTATGCTTAGGCTTAGCACTTTTTCTTGTATTTTTATTGTATGTATTTTTATGTACATTAGGTTGTCAGTTTTGTTTTTTATATATATCTGCTGGTTGTTGTAGATGTCTTATGAACGGTATATAGGGTTTGTTGATGGAGCCAGCTGTCATACTTGTAACCTAGCTTCGGCAACATGGGTTATCTATTCTCCCTCAGGATAGCTTGTTGCCGCAGGAGGCGCTTGTCTCGGTCCTGCTTCTAATAATGTTGCTGAGTATAGGGTTGTCATTGAGCTCCTATGGGATGCTTTGTCACGTGGCATTACCCATCTTGAGGTCTGTTTGGACTCTCAGTTGGTGGTTTCCTAGCTCAATCAAGCTTATCAGGTACGAAATCCTATCTTATTACGTCAGTTCATGCAAATTCGTTTATTGGAGAGACATTTTGAGGTTATTACTTTCAATCATATTCCATGAAACCAAAATTCATTGACTGATGCATATGCTAATTACATTTTGGATTGGCATCTCACACACATTTTATAAAAATATTCAGCGGGCATATGATAAACATTTGTAAATAAACTGACAACAAACATCTATATATATATATATATATATATATATAATATCTGTCTATAGATAGGTCAATTCTGATCCTTAGATCCTGTCATATACAAAATGTACAAAAATGTGGATCATAGTCCATCAAAATGTCCTAGAACTAAGCAGGGCCGCCCTGGCCACTAGGACCTCCTTGGTCCCCATGGTCCCTCTGCACTTTGGCTTCCTCAACCTCCTCGGCTTCGGCAGCATCCACTGCATCTATGTATACGAGCACTGCTCTAACTACTTGTCTGAAAAGACGTAGCCAAACCGGTGGAACCCCCACAACAAACTCCTGCATGGTTGTAGGGATATGCTCAATCCGCATCATTGGTACTCGTTGGGTCAGCCTGGCCAGCTTCCCCTCTAGTACCCTGATCAATCCTGGATCCTCACCCACGATAGGATGAACAAACATGCGAGGGTGTCCTTCAGGGTGGGCCGGTCCAATATCTTCATTTTGACACATGAATAGGGTTAAGACTTGTACATATGTATATATCTAGCATTGAAAAATTCATAAAAATTTGAAAATGATAAAAATTAAAAAATTACTTACCTAGCTCTCCCCATGCTCCTCCTAGAGGGAGGACAAGGTCGGGGTCACCTCAGAAATCCATCCCGGCATATGGAAACTGCTCCAATACCGGCAGCTGTCGTTCCCACCATGTGTAGAAGTCATCATCATAGACATTGTGTACTGAGTCCCCTCCTCCTTGATGGAGGAAGATGTCTCCCCACCTGCTCAGCCTTGGCTGACATGGAGATCTGATCGGTAAAGGTATAGCGAGGCTCAATGATGGTACTCTCGAAGAAGAAGAACGCCACTAATATGCTTGCATAGCCAAAATTCTTGCGTCTTCCTCTCTTGCAGTCGGATAGTTGTCTCCTCATGATGGAGGCAACTCCTGAGCACCAATCATAGAGAGCACCTCTAAAACAGTCAACCGCCACCCTCATTTGATTCCTGGTGGCCAAATGTAAAGATGTTGATTCTGAAAGTCTCACAATGGTACTAGCTAATACCTGGAGAGTAAAATCTTGGATATCTGCAATTGGAACGTTGGTTCCTCTTCTCTGAGTACCCGATGTATAGAATGTGTCTACATAGTTTTGGACACTTAAGGGGTCACCACCCCTGCCAGTGCCCTCCAAGTTCACCGGTGCTCCCATTCGTGACAACCCGGTAATGAAATATATGTCTTCCATGGTAAGCTCTAAGGTTTCACCTTGTAGATTGAACATCCCCATATCATGATCCCAATAATTGACCATGAACTCAAGTATGCGGACATTGGCCCGCATGGGTGATGTACAAAATAATTTCAGTAGCCCACTGGTTCTCAATGCCTGTATGGTGGGCACACTTTGGAGCGCCGCTTGGTCCATTATTTCGTGCTCCCTTTCCCTCCATTCTAGAACCATATTTTACCTAGAAAATACAAGCATTTTGATTCAGTATTTCCATATCAAAATTCAAAAAAATTTACATATATTTAAGCTTTTGTCCTCCACGCAGTATCCGCGACTGTCTGTTTAGACATGTCGCGTCCCATCCGCGGATGTCTAGTTAGGCAACCCGCGGATATAACGTGTATCCGTGAGTTTCCATATCAACAACCCGTGGATGCACCCTGCTACAGTTTAGGATGCTTTTAAATATTGAATTCAAACTTAAACTTAACATTTGCTTGGATCAATTTGAAGGGCTTAGGGTGTAGGCTTACCTGAAGCTGGCGGATTTTGATTTCGTCGGTCCAATTGTCCACAATGATCGATCAAAGGTAGAGGGTAAAACTTGTTTTTTATGGCTCAAAAGTTCAAATGGTGAGTTTGTTTCAATTTTAAACCTATTTATAGAAATTAAATTTCATAAAGTGGGTCTTTTTCTATAGTTTAAAATGTCAGTCAACTAATACCATACTTTTTGTGCCTTGGAACAGGTTTATCACTTTTTACAAAGTGTTGTTGCTCCAATAGGGTGGTTTTGTTATTTCCAATACATGTTGGCATCTTTTCACTCCACATTAACCTTAGCATTCAACATTTTGCCACTAACTATAATATTCTAAGCCATTAGTCCATTTTCTTTACCATTGTTCCTCCATGGATAGGACCCTTCTTTCATGAGAATCCTTCTTATATGCCTTTGTCATCCTTTGGTACTCATGCCGCCACTGTTCCAGGTTCAGGGGTATCCTCTTAGCTATTTTTCACGCCAAATAGAGCTTCTTTTGAGTCTCTTTTTACAAGCTATTCCTTTTATAGGAATCCCCACCCTTATGGATTTTCTTTAGGCCTAGGTCTAACTCCTTCAAAATAGACTTGACTGCCGATTTAACTCGTCTGTTCAAGCTCGTTAAGAATATGTGAGCGGGCATCCGCATTGGTGGTAGGTTATCTCTTTCTCGAACCATGCGGAATAATACGAGAAATGATCACTCTCTTTTCTTTTGAATTGAGAAGAGTATTCTCAGGTATAGGTTTATCACTTTTCTGGACTTGAGGGACTAAATTTACAGAAAAGGAACACCCGGTTTGAGCTTAGTTTTCTCTTTTTCGTGCTCTGGACCCAAACATGAAAAAGATTCCGAGTGTACTTTGTGTCTTTGTCATGCTCGTTAAACACTTAAGAAAAAAGCAATGAGTTTATTGTTGTAAGCCCCATTTCTCGTAACCAAATGGATCTTTCTGAGTGATCTTGCTTTCCTTCACACTCGTAAAACTCAAGATATTTTATGATGTTTTGGAAGGAGCGTTGGGTAGGTGGTAATTTAACCTTTTTCGAACCTCCCTGACTAAGTACGAAAAAGGTTCACCTTTTCTTCTTCGGAAGTTAAGAGAGTTCTTCTGTGGTTTGTTTTATACTTTTTTGGCCTCAGGAGACTAAATTGGACGAAAAAGGACCCCCTTGGAGTCTTCTTTGGAGTTTTCAGACTCTATAAATGTGAAAACACCAACTGAGCATGTACTAGTTCGGGCTCATTAAATCCACGAATCAGTGACACTATCGAGCATTATTTTCCCATCTCTTCAAGCTTGTTAAAAAATGAAGAGGGAACCTGTTGGGGCGCGTACCCTAAGGATTACTAGTTGTGGTAACTTCGCGGTTGTTGGTAAGCAGAGTTATGTGTCAAGATAGTCTTAGGGGTGTCAGGGTAAGTCAAAACCCTCTTTTTTGTAATAAACCCATGGTTTAAATCCAGGGTTTAGGGTTTTTTGGGTGCCCATGGTTTAAGACCATGGTTTTGTAAAAATGCGGAGTATAAATAAGCGCTTGTGTAAAGAAGATAGGTTAGGTTTTATGATGAAAGAAAGGTTAAGGAGAAGCTAAGATTGGTTTTGTAAGGAAAGGTTAAGTCCCAGCTGTGTGCGTGGACGACCTCTGCAGCTGTGTGCGCAGAGGGTTTTGTAAGGAAGATTAAGGAACGACCTGCAGCTGTGTGTGCAGGGGCCTGCTGCTGTGTGTGCGGCTTTTGAGGACTGAAAGGATCTGCAGCTGAGTGCACAGATCAAACTGTGGTTTTGTAGCAAGTTGAATAGAACACAGTTTGTGGACGTAGCCCCTACACTGGGGGTGAACCACGTTATATCCGGTGTTGTGGTTTCTTGTGTTGTTTCTGTTTCTGTTTCTTTTATGCATTAATAATTGTATACATCTGATAAGTTAGATCGCTGCTAATATTTAACTTCGCTGTGAATTCCCTGTAGTGGGTTGAGCAAGTCACGACTGTTTATTTATTTGCAAAGATATATGTGAATGAATGGTAAAGCTTGTAATCATTGATTAATAAGGTTATTAAAGGGATAAGGTACAGTAATCCCCCCTCTCTGCTTGCAAAAACCTGATTCTGCGGCACCCCCATAGCTGTTTCGGGTGAGAATGCAACCTGTGCGCAATTTGTTGCCAAAAGGGCCAACTCTGTGGGTCTTTTGTTGGTGCAACATTAAAGGATCAAACCCGGGTCTGCCCTATTGCCCAACAAATTGGTTCCGTTGCCGGTTGAACTCAGTACCTGCTCAAGAGGGGTTTACATTGTACCTCAGGGGCTATGTTCTGGAGGCCCTCTGTGAAGGAAATCGGGGATTGGTTTGCTGAGACTTGTCTGAAATTCGCGCAGCAAGAGAATACGAATCCGTGTTGAAGCGCAAGTGACTTTTTACAAAGGTATATTTTTTGTGATGCTTATGAAATTTTCTTTGGTCGTTTCCACATAGAGTTGCACCAGTGGTTGTCTAGGTTAACGGAAAGGAGGATGAACTTTCAAGCTCGACGGATTCCTGTGTGGACCCCCGCAAGGGTCAATCTTGTGCCACACGTGAACAACGAGGTATCCCGCGCTGTCGATTTTTGGACGACGCGAACGTTGGAAGCCTTCATGACAGAATCTGCCATTGACACAAGCACTTCTTTCAGCGAAGCTGAACGGAAGTTTTTCAAAGGGCCCCGCGGTAAGTTTTTAAATTCCTTAAGCTTGAAGATTAAAATACTATTGGTTGAAAAGGGTATATTATTATTTGAATCAGACTGTTAGTTTAGTAGTACTAACACATGTTTGCAAGTGAGAATATTTTTGATGCGCAAAGTGGGTTGCCGCGAAGTGAGAAAAGGTACAAAAGAGATTTTGAATCTTACTCTTCAGGACAGACCACCGCAATTCCCCCTGTAAACTCTCCACAGCCAGACCCTGAAGAAAACCCGTCGGTAGGAAACCCTCCCGTCACCCCCCAGCGTCGATGTGTTACCCCTAAAGTTCGGTCACAATGTGACAGGAAACCAAATCTAAGTATTCCGGTCACAGGTCAATCTGCCCCTGTAAACCCCCCCCCCATCAACATCCTGTCCTCCTCCCAACCCTCCCAGAACCACCATGGCCCACCTAGCTGATGACATTAAGCTGCCCATCTTCAAAGGAACGGGATCCGACGATCCAGAACAATTCTGGTTTTTATGTGAGGCCGTCTGGAACGCGAAGAGTATTACCGACCTAGATGTGAGAACCGCGCAGCTCATTACTTCCTTTCGCGACTGGGCTTTGACCTGGTTCATGAAATTCTCCAGTAATCAGCACCCCACTTTGGATGAAATCAAGGCCACCATCATTAAGGAATTTAAGAAACCAAAGTCGGAATCGCAGAGCATCACTAAACTCAAAGAGATTCAACAGCGACGCGGCGAATCCATTTGGGACTTTGACCAAAGATTCAAAGTTCTATTAGAACAAGTCAGCTTAACCATTAGTCCTACGTAGCACAAAGAATGGTTTATCGCAGCGTTATTGCCGCATATCAGAACTTCGCTCATGCAACAGAAGGTTGCTGACCAGCAAGAGGCTCTGGAAATCGCAATGAAGCTAGAGACTGCTCCCGTCGAAGATGATTCTAGTATTGCCCAAATCCAAGCGCAGCTGGCAGCGATGGCCCTAGAGCTTCATGACATGAAGAAAGCTAAAACCAGTCGAGAGGAGGTCTGGTGTACGCAATGTCGTTCTGAGGGTCACAATAGGGACCAGTGCCCCGTGGTCCAAACATACCTAAATACGGGCACGCCCAACCAATTCATTGCCGGTGCTCTGTATTGTGAGATTTGTCGAACCTCTGGCCAGCATCGCCCTGAGCACTGCCATCTTCTTCAAAGATATGTTCAAGCTCCCAAAAACCCCTACTGCCAGTTCTGTAAGTCCATAGGGCATAATGAAGATGAGTGTCGTAGCTACGACCTTATGCGAGAGCGCACCTCTGACGCCTACCAAGTCCACAATGAAGCCCAGAATAATGATGGCTATGGTTACCGTGGCGGTGCCTCCGGAAGAGGTGCTTTTGGTGGTCGCGGCCGTGGTGGGATGACTGGAAGAGGTCGAGGCCAGGTAGTGTGTTACAATTGTAACCAAGTTAGTCACTTGGCTCGCGACTGTCGGAACCCCACTATCACCTGTCGGTATTGCCGCGCAGTGGACCACGTGATTGAACAGTTCCCCCAGAAGCTCCTCGCAAAGATTCAGGAAAACAATCAAGGCCCTACCCCAAATATTCAGTTGATTTCCGTTGAGCAAAGACCTTCCCCAGCCCTCAATGTGGTCACCCGGAGTGGAGCTACGACGCATATTCAAGATGGTCCAAAGCAACCTGCTGCGGTGTGTGGACGTAAGGCCTTCGAGAAAGTCCCAGCCCTTGACCCTGTGAAGGACCAAGCACCAGTCCAGGAGGCCCAGTGCGACATGGTTGACCCTGGCACCATAGAAGTACCTGCGCGGCAACCTCAGCAGGCTTCGCAGCCACAAGAGGCCTCAACGGATAAAGTAAGTACACTATCCTCTTTCTTGCGGAGCTGTATGAAACTCTTGTAGAATCAGAATGCTCTAAAAGAGCTGCAAAAAGTTCTTGCTGTCACAGACCCTCAGAAAGGAATTGATCAGGAGAAAACTGTTAGTCGTGTCCGAAGAACGGGAAGGGAAATGAGATTGAATGTCCAAATAGGGGAATATGATATGACTAATGTCATTTTGGATCTTGGATCAAACGTGAATGTCCTACCCAAGCAGACCTGGGGACAAATGGGAAAGCCTTCCCTGGTTTGGTCACCTATACAACTGTGACTAGCTAACCAGCAAAGGATTGTACCGCTAGGAATACTTCTTAGTGTTCCAATCGACATCGATGGGGTCAGTACTCTAGCCGATTTTGAAGTTATTGAGATCATTGATGACAGCAACCCTTATCCAGCCCTGTTGGGAATTGAGTGGGCCATGGCCAATGCTGCAATCATTAACCTTAAGAGGAGACAGATGACCTTCGAAGGAAATGGTCTACGCATTATTATACCCCTCGACCCATCCCAAGGAGAAAGATATACCAAACCACTCAGAGATGAAGGGGAGTAGGATACTCTAGACCACATCTACAACATCACAGCCATGGACGCAGATTATGTAGAGCCTGATGATGAGGGTGTAATGGATTGGCAATGTGATAGCTCCTGCATGTACGATTCAGACGATGGTCTGGAGAATTGGCAGAATCGACTGTATGAGCTACATGGCCATAGATGCGTGTAGATCACTTAGTCTCTTAGATGCCTTAGTGCACAGCCTAGAGAATTTCCTGCACATGTTGGTCTGACAGACCCTGGGGAATTTAGTGCACCTATGTCAAAACGACTACCTCAATCACAAAACACCCAAAGTCTGGAAATACCACTAGAAGCTATAGCAGCATGGGGGACCGATCCCACAAGGTCTCACCCCAGTCGGGGAATCTATCAGAAATTCCTGTGCCCCAAATTCATCAGCCAAGCTCAAGAGGCGCGAAGTAAGTTCAAGGGGCCGAATCGCCTTCAGAGACCTTTGAGGCAGAATTATACAGCAAGGGAAAACACACCTCGACAGGAGTGGGTGCATAAGTTCGTGCATATCATGGACCCTATAGAGGAAAATGGGCATGTGGAGGTTGAGCTTCGCCACGGTACTGTAAGTGGGGATGATCTCGTTGATAGCTTTTTGATCACATTTTCTATTAACAAAAGTCGTCCTGTTTTAGATATAACTTTCCAATCAAACGACGACAAGGTCAATGCTGATCACCCAGGAATTGTGTACCACACCAAGGGGTAGAGCCAAGAATCCAGTCCCTCAAACCTAATAGTCCTGTCGCAGATATTACCAGGTCGGGTCGAAGGGCACTATCATGCCGAGGTTGCCTATTACCCCGAAGCTTCAACCATGATTCTGCCGAGGCCCAAAAATGTAGCGAGGCTCAAAATCCGACCGTTGGGGGGCAGCCAATTTGGCGGAGGCGGGATTTTAATTGCTTTAAATGACTGTACTAAGACCAGTACCGGCAATTGCGCTCCACATGGATAAGATTTTCGTCAGATTTGGTGCCTTCAATGCACTGTCCTCCCCGATTTGATTGATGGCGTGTATAAGAAGATGCCTAAGTTAGGAAAAATTGCATCCTGCATTTCTTCAAGATTTCTGAGTGAACCCATGACCACCGAACGCAAGATTGACACCTTGGTCAGAGAATTCGAGCAAGAGGGTTTGATCACATGCTCTAATTGGCCGCCTTCCATAGCTCACTGTGAAGCCACTCCTCCAGCACCACCACGGCCGATGCAGACACGATCTGCCAGGAAAAAGTCTAGAACTGAAATTCGCACCAAGCGCAACCAAGACCGGCCGCAGCAAACAGGGCAAACACCAGCGGCTCATCCTATGGAGCCCTCTGGTTCCGCACAGGCCCCGGCTGGGGGAAGGGAGAATATTCCGCCACCACGGCCACCATATCTACCACCTGTTTTCCCAGGCACCACGTTACCCCGTCGGACAAAGCAATTTACATTAGCCACACCCTCGTTGCCACCAGGAGTACAGTTGATTGGAAGTATGACAAGGAATATTGATCGGATTAAGTACAGCGATCACGACACCAATGACCATGGCAAGTTCCCACAGTTTGAACCAGCAGAATACTTGCACCGCGTCAAGTACCCCGATCATAGGGTCACACTAATGGAAGTGCAAACATGGGCTGCGGGCTTGGACAAAGATGGCCTACTTAAGCTATTTAACATTCCCCATTTCGGATGCAGCATACATGTGACTGTAGTGGCCAAGCAATTACTAGCCCTGGTGCATGACGACTATTTATGGATAGGGGACCAACAAATTCCTATTGACGCCGCCCTCATCCATAGGATCACAGGTTTACCCATGGCAGGACTGATCTGGGAACCGAATTTACGTCCAAACATGACGATACAAAACTCGCGCAAACCATGAAGGAGCGGTTTGGCCTGACAAAAGGGAAACGGGGGTATCACACTTCCGCGATTCAGGAGCAGCCCATTCGGTTTGTAGTTGAACTCTTATCCTGCAACCTCATACGGAAATGCAGGCCAACTGAAGTACCTGCCCCGGTTATCCGGATTGCTATGAACTGCGCTGAGGGGTATACTTATAATTGGGCCGGATATCTTGCGAAGGAGTTTTTGGAGGATGCCCGTGATGCGCAAGAAAAAGGTAGACCTTTTCATTATTCCTGGCTTATAATCCTTATTGCATTAGTTGGGTGGAAAGAACCCACTAAATCCTAGTTTGTCGAAATAAACCTCGGCACGCCAGGGGCAGCGAGGTATGCCTCCCTATGGATATCCTCAGATAAGGAAGCTCAGTAGATGATGAACACTGTGTTCGTCTTCTATGCTATGAGTATTCACTATGATATTATGCGAACACCTCAACTTACCAACGAAGTGTTCTCTCAATACGAGGGCGTCGCGCACTTTAGTGCCGATATGCATCATGTTTTCATTCAAGCTCGTGCAGATCCTCAACGGCAATGCTTCAAATTACCATATGTAGTCACCGAACCAAATATCAAGCGGATCGTTCAGCAATGGCTGGCCGAATGGCTGAAATATTTAGGGAAAAAACCCTCTATTCCGGTTCCCCCAGCTACCAATATTGGTGCAGGTACTAGTCAGGCGCAGCAGCAAAGCCCATTGGAAGATAGCGAAGACCTAAGTGATTCGCAGATGAATGACGACGACCAGGGTGGAGACGGCGGACAGGATGAACAGGATGAACAGGATGAGGATTCGGTCAAGACCATAACAGATCCTACCCCACCAACGAAGCGCAAGTCACCAGAAGTAGCTGAGGTAACCAAGCCATAGTCCCACAAAAAGGTAAAAGCATCGAAGGACAAAGATATCGAGGAAGAAGCCACTGTCATGCTGGATGCACTGGAGCATGCTTTAGAACAGTATACGACAGCGCTTACTAAAAAATGGTCAGAGTTTGCGGAACTGCATCTTGCCGGCCTCTCAGGTATCGCAAATAGGGTATCGGAGTTAAAAAAGCTCACCGCAAAATCAGCGCCCAGTACTGCGACAAGCAGCACTATGGCACCCACGCAGCAGAATATTAGGCAATGGCCACCCAGGGATTCCCAGGGACAGGTATCAAGCGCAACTCTGATACAGCCTGACACCGATTCTCGATCCCAGGCAAATATAACCACGGAGCTTGATTATACAAAGATGTCTATGTTAGAGTTGCACCTCTGCCAGCTCGCGATTACAAAGGAGATCCATACCCGAACTCAAGTGTCACAATTCCAATTGGAAGACACCATCAAACAAAACAAAACCTTCACAGCACGCCTAGAAGAGATCGCACAACAGAAGAAAGAGGCTGAACAGACAACAACTACGTTGATGCGAGCATTGGACGAGGCATGTCGGAGTCTTTCTGACTCCAACATACAGGAAGCAGAGGAACCAGGGCAGAGAATTGCTAAGCTGAGAGACTATGCCCAGCAGTCCCGCAGCGAGGTTGAAAGGATGAAGGTAGAACACCAGCAACAGATCGCAGAACTTCAACTGCGCATTCCTCTTGAGACTCCACCAGAGGTCTGAGAACAGCGCCAGCAGGACATCAAGGCTTCAGCAACAAAAATATCAGACAACGTGGCTAGTGTCGCAAAACTAATGGAAGACAGCATAGAAGCATGGGAAAACCTACAGGACCATCCATATGTAGGGAAGATTCAGGAAACCATCAAGTTGCGCCAGGATGAGTTAGATGCAGCCAGAATAGAAATCAAGACGCTGCCACCTATGCAGAAGATGGCTAAAGTAAAGCGCAGCAAGGAACTTTAGCAGGAAATTGAGTCCTGCAGGACGAAGGTAACGATGCTGGAAAATGTGTTACAGCCCCTAGTTGATGAAGCATTAGAATTGAGCAATACTGCGGAGAGCCAGCTCAAAATTTTGAAGACCTATGACACTTTTGCGCAGGAAAAGGCTGACACAGACTCTTCTTCAGTATTACAGGAACTGGTGGAAAAGGAGAAAGTCGCTGATGAGATACTGCATAATCTCACCAGTCGCTTCCAGGCCCTCGCGCAGAAGATTATCCCACCAGATTCCTCGCAGAGTGTCCCGGGACGGGCCACTAGTGAGTCTTAGGGGCCTGTTGGGGTGCGTACCCTAAGGATTACTAGTTGTGGTAACTTCACGGCTGTTGGTAAGCGGAGTTATGGGTCAAGATAGTCTTAGGGGTGTCAGGGTAAGTCAAAACCCTCTTTTTTGTAATAAACCTGTGGTTTAAATCCAGGGTTTAGGGTTTTTTGGGTGCCCATGGTTTAAGACCATGGTTTTGTAAAAATGCGCAGTATAAATAAGCGCTTGTGTAAAGAAGATAGGTTAGGTTTTATGATGAAAGAAAGGTTAAGGCGAAGCTAAGATTGGTTTTGTAAGGAAAGGTTAAGTCCCAGCTGTGTGCGTGGACAACCTCTGCAGCTGTGTGCGCAGAGGGTTTTGTAAGGAAGATTAAGGAACGACCTGCAGCTGTGTGCGTAGGGGCCTGCTGCTGTGTGCGCGGCTTTTGAGGACTGAAAGGATCTGCAGCTGAGTGCGCAGATCAAACTGTGGTTTTGTAGCAAGTTGAATAGAACACAGTTTGTGGACGTAGCCCCTACACTGGGGGTGAACCATGTTATATCCGGTGTTGTGGTTTCTTGTGTTGTTTCTATTTCTGTTTCTTTTATGCATTAATAATTGTATACATCTGATAAGTTAGATCGTTGCTAATATTTAACTTCGCTGTGAATTCCCTGTAGTGGGTTGAGCAAGTCACGACTGTTTATTTATTTGTGAAGATATATGTGAATGAATGGTAAAGCTTGTAATCATTGATTAATAAGGTTATTAAAGGGATAAGGTACAGTAATCCCCCCTCTCTGCTTGCAGAAACCCGATTCTGCGGCACCCCCATAGTTGTTTCGGGTGAGACTGCAACCTGTGCGCAGGTTGTTGCCGAAAGGGCCAACTCTGTGGGTCTTTTGTTGGTGCAACATTAAAGGATCAAACACGGGTCTGCCCTATTGCCCAACAGAACCAAGTTAAATTTCCTGAACTCATTAAAATTTAACAGGGAAGGTAAGGAAGAAGTTTTCTCTTGTTTTCAGTAATGGCAGCATGTCATCCTTGAACATAGCACTCTTTGTTTTCTGATATCCATGTTTCAGTGTCCACTTTTGTTCAGCTATCACTTTGAGTTTCTTACTCCTCCTCTTGTCCATTATACCTGGGGAATCTGATCATGTCTCCTACATGACAGATAAGTCTAGTTGTTCTATCTATTAGTTATATGCTGCCTTGGGTCATCTCTGTGTTATGCTCACTGTTCAAGGACTCTTCCCAATGTTTGATCTATAGCCTGATCCCATCATTGTTACATCTATTATCTATTTGTGTCTCCCTTATTTTTCCTAGTTCCTAGTCACTCTTGTGATCCGTTGGAGGATCTATTGCCTTTCTTATCACAGCATGGTTCCGTTTCAGCACTTCCTGATGATGAAGACCTAGAGTTTTGACGATGGTACCTCAGGATTCACTTTCATCATTGGTGAATTCCTTTGCTTCAGTTGTTGATTATCATCTATTGATTGAAAAACTGTTGAATCCTTTCCATGTTCGACTTCAGCTTACCCTTATTCACATGGCTTGGGTTGTACTGTTTCTTTGGGATCCTTTATGAAGACCTTAGTTCCTCACCTATGGACTAAGTTGCGCAAGATTATGTTCTATTCCTCTACACAGCTTCCAGATCTTTGAAGACTCATCATTGTATATTGTGGCTTCGATCCACCTTTGTAATATATGTGGTTTTATACCCGTATCATATGATGTACTCAAATATTGTAAAGGATCTATTGTTCCAGTAAATTGAACATAGCATCCTCAGATGTAACTTTGTATATGGCATTACTATGTATTTGTTTCAGGTACTCTCTCTAGTCCATTGGATTTTTGAGTTCTCCAAAGATAAAGATTATAATGTATTTCGGCCATCGTTTCCCTCTGACCTCACACATTAGGGGGCATCTGTTATCCACCTGAATGGCACCTCTCCGTCCGAGTGCCGACATCCCTCATGTTGGCACACAAAAGGACATCTATGGATTGAGGGTTGCCCAAAACACTATAGATGGGATTATTATAAAATACATTCCGCATCCATCCAGCTGGTTACTTTGACTTTTTAACTATGTCAAGTCATATCCGTGACCCTATATATGCAACTCACGGATCATACGCGAGTGTCGGTTGTTGCAAGTCGCGTATGGATGTATACGCGAGTTTCTCTTATAGCATCTCGCGGATCATACGCAGGTTGTCATTCTTGATACCTGTGGATATGTCCCTTTGACATTAAAAATAAAAACACGTGATTACTTGAGATTAGTTAATCCATTTACCTTAATCTCCTTAACTGTCTCAACCTCCTCAACCTTCGAAACTGCCTTATTTCACCATGTATAAATACAGGCCTTGGGGAGGGTGTTAGATATATACACTTGGAGAGAAAAGTTATGCTGGCGGATTTTATACAGAAGTCTTTGGAGCAGTGGAACTCAGAATCCTTTGGTTGCAGAGGAGTCCTTGTCTCAGGCGTTGGGTTGTAATCTGAACTTCCTCATTATTGTTAATAAAGAGAATCCTTCTTCCATATGTGTCTTGAATGTATTTCATGTATTGTGGTTTGATAAATGTTTATGTTTCAGCATCCTGTATATGATTTATCTAACCTATTTAGATATATGAATCATCTTGTGTTTGGAAGACTGAATCTTGACAGGTGAAGGAGAAAGCATCCCTGAAGACTTTAGAGGAGAAGCAGAGCAGAAGAGGACAAGCTAGGATCAACCGTCTTGCATCGGGTGAGTCTTTCCCATCCTCCTATTTCCTTTACTACACTCTAAAGTCAATTGTCTGCAAGTTAATTGAGTATGTTGGTAACCCCAGACCTTAGGTTATAAGGTGCATAATCCTGTACAACAATGGTGGATCACACCTTTATGGCCTTCCCTGTCCCTCTACAGACTCTTTAGACCCCATGGACCATTTTTGTACCTTTGATGTTTCCAATATCATCCCTAAAAACATGCATTGTTTTCTATACGCGACTTTTAAACTTGTTCTCGTGTATATACGCGGATTTGACCCTCAAACCCGCGTACATCGGATGTGTGCAAAAGGATAAATAGTTTTGGAGTTTTCCTTGATGTGTATCCGAATCACTTGTCTCTTGGCCTTCTATATGCCTTGAGATCGCTCAGATTTGACCTTCCATTACCCCATTGAACCATTATATAAGGAACTCTTTGGATACATTGAAAGGGGAGGAATTGAAGAGTAAGAAAACTATAGTCCATTGTTGCTGGAGCTTGTACTTGAGTCTGCATCCCTTTGTCCCTTGGAGCACTTTGTGTTCTTCCCAAGATTTCCTTTTCTTGTGATATTGCTACAGAGAGATGGAGGATTGAAGTGGTGGAGGCCCAGGTGGAGGAATCAGTTTCTCCGATTCACAGACATGCCGATAGAGGTTGTCACTATTGTAATCTTTATTTTATATTAATAGAAATATATTTTCCTGTCTAATAATGTGTATTTAAATGAGTATTGAAACCATGGACGCTTTTAAATGCTTATATGTTATTGATTATATGCTAGAGTAGGTCTAACACCATCATATAGAAGGCTTTTCTTGTTTGCTGAATGTTGAGAGAGCAAATTACTTATACAAGTGAGAGTGGAAAATCTCAACGGGGATCTACATCAACCGTCTAAAATAAGGTATGTATCAAGATCCTTTATTGTTAGATGTTTGGTTTCTCTTGCATATAGGAAAGGATTGATTTCTGCGGTTGCTCTGTCTGTTGTGGTACCCCAAGCCATAGGAATTTTTCTCCGTAACAAAATTGAAATCCACGTATATACACGAGAACACGTTTAAAAGTCACGTATAGCAAATAATGCATGTTTTTAGGGATGATCTTGGAAACATCAAAGGTACAAAAATGGTCCATGGGGTCTAAAGATTCTGTAGAGGGACAAGGAAGGCCATAAAGGTGTGATCCACCATGTGTGGTAAAATCAGCTGTAACAGCTATGGCAAGGCGCAAACTAGGAACACTGTACTCCATGGGCATGACTGCCTCTTGCCCATAGACCAGCATAAATGTTGTCTCGTCGGTTAGCCATTTACAAGTAGTGCGATAGGCCCATAGCACTGCTAGAATTTTTAGGTCCCAGTCGTCGCGATTAGCATTACATACCTTAGTCAGTGATGTTTCCAATATTTTGTTGAATGCTTCGACGGTCCCATTCACCTATGGATGGTATGGTGTACTCCTCTTATGTTGCACCTGTAACTCCTCAGTTAGCACTTTCATAGGCTGGTTGATGAAGTGACTTCCCTAGTCACTCATCAAGATCCTAGGACACCCAAACCATGTCACAATGTTTTCAAAAATGAACCTCGTTGCTGTCACAGTAGTACAATCCACAACTGGTGCAGCTTCCGCCCACCTAGTCAAATAGTCGATTGCTGTAATGATGTATTGTGCACCAGTCTGTTTCCCTGGTAGATTAATAGGACCCACAAAATCCACAACCCACTTATCAAACAGTTGCAGAGTCACATGTGGTACCAGTGACATCTCATCCCGCCATGATGGTTTACCAAAATGCTGGTAGACATCACAGCTCCTTGCATAGTCTGCGGCATCATTATGTAATGTAGGCCACCATAGTCCGACATGCAACACCTTTCACACAGTAGCTCATCCTCCATAGTGGCCTCCTACAATTCTTGCATGTGCTTCTTCTAGAATGGGACCCTGCTCATGCGGTAAAATGCACCGTCGCAAGATTTCATCCGGTCCAAGATTATATAACTATCCATCAATTAATTGAAAATTAGAAGCTTTTACTACCAGATGCTTCTTTTAGCTAGTCAACATGTCCTCCGAGGTGACACCAGTGGCAAAAAACTAAATAATTAGTGCATAGTGATCATCTGCGATGTCAACATGGAACAATTGTGCATCTGGCAATACGTCATCAATATTGGTCATTTCTTCACCGTTCTCAATGCGAGACAAATTATCTAGACCAGCGTTCAATCACCCTAGCTTCACAACTATTTCAAAATAAAATTCCTAGAAGAGTAACAACCATCGAAAAATATTCCCCCCCAACACAGGCTTATTGACCAGGTATTGTAAACAAGAACGATCGGTGAACATCTTGAAATGTCTGCCCAACAAGTAGTGCCAGAAATTCTACAATGCATAAACCATCACCAAGCCTTCCCTTTTCATCATTGTATAATTTTTTTCAGCAAATGACAGCTTCCTACTAGCATATGCGATTGGGTGATCCAGGTCGTCCTCACCCAGTTTCGTAAGAACGACCCCCAACATGATAGAAGAAGCGTTGACGTTCACATGGAACTCCTTATTCCAATCAGGAAAAACTAGTATGGGCACAGAGGCCATCTTAGCTTTCAAAGTGTCAAAACTTCCTTGACAGTCCAAAGTCCATTCATAAGATGCATCCTTCTTTAGTAGTTTCTCCATGGGGGCAGTAATCGCAGCATATCCTTTGATAAAATTTCGATGGTATCCGGTATGCCCCAATGTGACCTGAAGCATCCTGACATTCATCGGTGGTGGTAAACTAAGGATTAGCTTGATCTTCATTGGATCGACCAACAGACCTTCTTTGCAGACTATGTGCCCCAGTAGAATGCCAAATGGTGCACAAAAAATACGCTTTTTAGAGTTTAAGGCGATCTGATGCTGTCGACACCTTTCCAACATCAATCGTAGGTTGTGCAGATGGTCCCTAATTAGTCCATAGATAGTCCAGTCATCCATATATGCCTGCAGAAACTTTTGAATAAAATATTGAAATACAGCGAAAACGACGCAAGAGAATACGGCTGGTGCATTCTTCAGCCCAAACGACATGACTGTATATTGAAAACAACCCCACTTGGTGACAAATGTAGTCTTATGGCGATCCTCCTTTGCAATCTGGATCTGGTGGTATCTCGAAAATACATCTATGAAAGAATACATCTCCTGGCCTCCTACGCCTTCAAGAACTTCATCTGGAAAAGGGGTTGGGAACGGATCATGTACGCATGCATCACTCTACTTCCTTAGGTCGACGCAAATGCAGATTTATCTTGTCTTTTTATCCTGGACCACCATAGGACTTATCCACTCAGATTCTTCTATAGGCTCGATGATCCCAGCATCAAGCATTTGGTTAATCTCAGCCTTCACGCAGTCCTTGTATTGTGGATTCAGTCGATACGGCCTCTGCCACACTGGTTTGGCATCTGGTTTCAACATGATTTTCATCTCCCCCAGGTCTCCTAAAATTCCCTTCATCTCTGAAAATCGTGTCGAAAAAAGATCGTGGAATTCATGTAGCAGGTCCGTGATCTTGGCCATGGTCTCCTCATCCCAGTAGTCGCTGACATTGGAAAATTGTGGTTTTTCTACCGACCCAATGTTGACTTTCCGGATCCTCGGCGGCTGACTCATCAATTTCATCGGTATATCTGGGGCTACAACATTGCGGCTTCCTTCAGACTATGGAATATTAACGTTCTACAACTCATCGTCATCTTCAAGTTCCCCAAACAAGTTGTAGTAGGTCATCATATATTGGAGTAACCAATGTGCATGTGGATCAATAGGATAAGTGACAGAGGTGACCTTGAGTGCAACGTCATGGATGATTTGTAAAGCATTGCATACCTCTGGGTTGACGTCCTCAAAACTAAACGTCTACGCAAAAAAAAAAAGACAACTCCTCCCAAGTGGTGATAGTTCTGCGCAATTCTACCACCGCATACCAGGATCTCGGCATTTCTTCTAGAGTGTGAACGAAAGTATGGACCCATTCATCTTTGGGTCATGATGGCCATAAATTCTGACACTTGATTAAATGACTGGTGGGATCATTCCATCCATCATATCTCCCCACATGATAGACCTCTAAATCCTCGAAGCACACCATCATCAGTCTATGGCACTGTTCTCAATCATGGATCATATGTTTGTGTGTCATCCACCATCGATTCGGAGTAGCCTTCAGTGCTACATAAAGAGCCAGTATCCTTTACGGTTTAAAAACTTTCTCTTCAAATTCCTGAAAGAACTTTGATCATCCCGGTAGTCCTTCATAAATGGGAAAATCGACAATATCAGTTGCAGCATGCCAAACATACTGTTTAATCAACCCGCATTTCCTGAATGATACTTCATGCAACCTATTCTGCCAATTTTCCAGAGCATCATCAAAGTCAGAGGACGTGGAACTTTCGCTGTGCCATCCAAGTTCGCCATCGATGGTAGGATGGATATAGTCTTTAGAGATGTTATAAGCATGATCCCAACTTCTCCTGACCTCATCCTTTATAGGTTCAATATATCGTCATCCCTCCTAAGGGTCCATAAGAGCAATGACCCTGAAATTCTAGTTTTCAAATGTCATAACTCATTTTTTGAAGTTGATAATCGCCATGCTATCATTATCCCATCCAATCCCTAGCAGCATGGGATAGGAACCACCATATTCTACTACTTCTATCACATCAAAGTCTACATGCATTTTCATACCTTCAATTTCGACAACCGAGTTTGAAACGCAACCAATGGGCTGAACCTTCTCCTGATTTGCTAGTCGCAACTGCACTGATGACCATCCCAATGTTGGCTTTCCCATCAATTTTAGGTTTTCTTGGTTAGAATTTTTACATCTGATCCAAGATCCAAAATCACCGAGTCAACCTCATAATCTCTGATCTGGATATTCATCCTCATCTCCTTGTCTGTCTTCCTCTTTTGCAAAGAATTCACTGCAAAATCCTTCACTGCCTTATCCAAGTGGTGCAATAACAACTCAAGCTCGACAAGGGATTCAAGGTCCCTTGCCAGCGATAGACAACTCTCAAATAACTACCACAAGGTACCATGCTATCGCGATGGTCCTGCCTATACAGATGGATCAAAATAAAATGGCATATCAATAATTGGTAACTTACCCATATTTCTCTTGATTGCATTCTTTGCACCAAATAAGGTGTCTTTCTCTGTTGAAATATAAAATGACACATTTCTCTTTCTAGTGAGCCAAACTTGCTGTTGCGGTCCATCGTCTCCAGTTGTCGCACTAGTGCGAGTGACGATCCCAATGCCAACATCCTTCATTCACGACTTAGCTTGAATTATTGCAACCGTCAGTCCCTTGATTCAAGTTCAATGGCGGGTTTTGATTCAATGGTTGATTCATCAACAGGTTCTAAGTCTGAGTCTGCAATGGGACCTGGTTCTACATTATCGGTTGGTTCTATACTTGGAACGCAGGATGATTCTGATTCTGTACATTCTGTAACTAAGGAATATTTCCAGCCTGCCATTTTGCAATCAAGTGAGGGAAGTTTTAAACATTATGACCGTTGCCTACATAGTATGTACACTACACATGAGGGATATCCTTCTGATAGTGCCCAAATACCCCACAGGTGTAACACTAGATTGATTCATGACCTCGACCTCTGACCCTCGCAGAATACTCCTCAGACTCCTCCTTGCTGAAACTACAATTGGGCCATCTATTGATGCAGTGGGTTTGGTTGCTGCTGGACATAGTGCATGGTTTGAACATATTGTGGCTGATTATACTGTAGTCATAGTGCCTGGTTATACTGTGGTTGTACCACCATCTGCGGCCGAGGTGCAAACTGCGGCTGCACTGTAAACTGTTGCTGCGATTGCGCAGGGACAAACTACAATGGAGGTGGTGGTGTATACGGCACTTGTGCTACTGATTGCACTACTTGTGTTTGTGCTTGTGCTATCTGAGGATCCTCACCTTTCAGAAAATATGAATCATATGTTCTTTCCTGGAGCAAATCATAAGCTTGGAATTTTTTGTCATCGTGTCCCACTAATCGAGAAAACATGCAGTACATATTTTCAGCCTTCGTAATCATCTTCTACATGTATTCACAATTCTCATGTTGATGCCCATAGACTTGACATATGCGACACCATGGTATACTAGCATAGCTCAACGGGTTTGGGGCTCCTGACAGCAAATAATTCCTGAACGCCGGACATGTGTCCTTGGTATGTCCACCTGCATGGCACTGGGTGCACCAAAGATCATCATGATATTCCTTATCCTTTTTTATATCTTGCAGTTTGAAATTTAGGTTGGCCAACTATGCTTGAATATGGTTCATTATAGCTACACTTTCTCCTACTGGTGATGCCTCCAATCTCATTGCGATCTCCATATCCTCGCTCTACGTCGCAATATGTTTCTGCATTAATGGTTGTCAAATATGCGGGACAAGCATGATGATGAACCATTCCTTGTGTTGAACATCGTTTATCTGAAAACTAACCCGAGCCATCAATGTCTTAAACTGCTGATAAAAATCCAAAATAGTCTCATTGGGGAACTGTTTGATCTCTTTCAATTCAGTAATATACTGAGCCTTAGACTTTGGCTTATTGAATTCTTCAAATAACCCCATTTGGATCTCATCCAATGTCTTCGCAGTACCTCCCTGAGGAATCCACGTGAATCTCATGAACCATTCTAGTGCATGACCCCTCAAAGCAGTGGCCAGCTGAATTTTCTTGACATCATCATCGACAGTTTGTCCGATGGTCCAGATCACCTCACATAAGAACCAGTACTACTCTGGATCATCAGTTCCATTTCCATTGAATATCAGTAACTTCATTTCATCGCTCGCCATTCTGAGCTTTCTTCCTCTTGCTGGTGCTCTATTACTAGACTGTTGCTGACATGTAGAATGTGCGTTTCTTCCTTGTGATGGAGTCGTGCGCATAGGTGTGGGCACGTTACTGCTGGGGTTCGATCCTATTGTCTTTCCGAACGTAACTTGGGTCTGGTCGTCCTCGTCATCATAAAAAGGTCGCTTCATCCTGTGTGGTTGTTCTTCATGGCATCACACTTCAATCGCAGTAGGACCTTTTCTTGTCCTCTGCCTCTTCTCTCGAAACTTTGCTCCTCCCCTTGTACAACCACTTGTTTCCTCAGCGACCTTCACATTCTCACCAGAACTCATGCCCATATAGCCCTTACCTTTTCATGCATCTCCCCCCTTCTGTCGTGGTGCCTACATCCTCCGCACACCAAAGTTCCACTACTCTTGGTCCATCTTTAGAATACCTTTTTCATAGACTAGTTTCTTAATTGACAGCTACAGTGACAACAAGAATCTTTCTCGAGGTCCACCGAAGAACTCCCTTTCTTCTTCACTAAATGACTTATTGGTGTCAACTGCAAACTCGATGATGTATCCTTCTAAGATACTATCTAACCACACTTCAATTTCTCGTGATGCCTTATTGTTGGTTTCTTGTAACTCCTGGATCAGCTCTGGGGTCCAGGATACCGGCTCTCCTCCTTGGAATTTTGTCTTCTTCTTAGTGAGCTTTGTCATCCATTCATGCAAGACGATATGAAATTCACAAAAGAACCATTCGTGAGGACCGTCATGGATATACCTATCCAACCAGTGGCCCGTCAACAACTTCTAATTCTAATTTTCAACTTCAGCAATGATCCATAACTTTAGATAAAACCACCCTTCAATATTTGATCGAGTCGGATGCCAAAACATATCATCCTCTTAATATCAACTAGGTCCTAGTAACGGAACCATTTTTTGTCAAAACCCACCAACAAAGCCTCGTCGATAGGGGTTCTCACTCTGTCGATTCCTAACCAACGCAATCTCCCTAAGCACCATCCTAGATAGGTTTTACCCTGCCCAGCAACGTCCGCGGAGAAAATGAAGTCTCACCCGAGATGTTCAAGGGAGAGCTGTCGAAACCAAGTTTTCGGCAGTGGGGATGAAGGATATGGGGATCTGACGGGGAGATACCATAACTGCTAGATCCAAAGCTTTATATTCGATATTAGGTAATTTCCAGAACTTGCAGAGTGCATCCAGAACTATGTAGACATTATTGATTCATTTCCACAACATCATGCAGTTGTCACAATATCACTAATACCGCAACATTGTTCATAAAACATATCAACTCATAGTCCAACAAAACACAACGGACTTTAAAACAGATCACATCAATATAGCAGAAGAGACAAAATCACAGAAACATCATAACAAAACAGGTCACAACATCATAACAGATTAGATCGCAGCAGTGATAACAGACAAGATTTGTGAAACAACTGTCATATCCTATTAATCTTGTGCAAAGGATCCAAATTACACAATTCTTCTCCAAAACCAAAGACTGCATACATCAGGAAAACCTAGATAAATTGCAGATACACAGGAAATTCTTCAAAAACCAAATCGCACTAGACCTTAGGCGATGATTATCCTTTGATGTGATTCTATTATAATAATCATGATTCTTTTCTTCTCCCCTTATCTACTTGAAAAACTAGATCTATAAATAGGTGTGGACCTTTACATTGAAGGTTCACTTCTAACTAACTTATAACTGCTAATGACCTATTGGAACAAAACTTGGTCAAATAATATATAAAATATTCAAAGCGGTTATTCTTTTGCCCATCGTGCTGATCTGTCCTTGCGCGGTATCGCGTGAGCTAGCGCAGCTGCCGCGACGCTACGCAAATCACTTATCAAAACCCCTGCCAACAACCATTCATAAGTTCTTCACAAACTTCAAGTCTCTGGTACTTCAACTGAAGCAATGTTGAATTGAGAAGAAGGAGGATCATCTAATACTATCCATCCTTTCGAAGTTTGGCCCATAATTTTCAGTGTTTGTAAGCATCTTTCATTCTGGAAAACTGAACCTTCGAAATTGGAAAATTCCAACACTAGCCAGCTTCTTGGAGTCCCTCACCCAGGAGCAGGACAAACTAATTCAAATTGGAACCATCAAATCTAGCAGAGATCAAGCTTTGGACAAAAGTGTTTCAAATGCTGCCAAGGGAAAGCAGAAGGAAAAGAATTCGAAGCAGTCATAGAAAAGGAATCCTGAGAAACCCAAAACCATTGATGGGGGTTCGAATCCTCCTAAGGATAAGGAAAATAAGGGAAAGGAGAAATCTAAGTGCACCTATTTCCATAAGGGATGACATCAAGAGATATTCTGCATGAATAATACCATTGACATGATGGCGCAGATGCTAGAGAAAAACAACATCCCTGTCCTAGATGGTGAAAGGAAGAAATATGACACCTCAAGTTTTGACAACAGGATAAATTCCATGCCTTGGTAGCAGGTTCTTCTAATCCCTTCACCTTAATTATTGATTCGGATGAATATAGACATATTGCTTCCACTAGAGAGCTCTTCTCATATATGCATTCGAATAGTGGCCCAGTTGTTCGAATGGGAGATGACTATGAGATCTGGACCAAAGGAGTTGGGAGGATAGACCTTGACCATGGATACTTCAGTGATGTCCTCTATGTGCTAGATTTGGAAGCAAATTTTTTGTCAGTGTACCAAATGACACATACAGGAGAAGCCAATAGAGTAACATTTACTCCTCACTTTGTAGAGATAACAAAAATCTCCAACCAAGTTGTGGCAATTGGATTTGCATACCAACAAGCTATAATGTATAAGTTCTCAAAACTTCTTCCTAATTCCACAGGGCAAGCACTCTGTTATCACTCCAGGAAACTCTTCTAGGTTGTAGCTCAAGGATGCCTGGTAACTTAAAAAAAAATTTAGGGTTTTTTGATATGGATCAAGTCAGGTGACCTATATAACCTCCCACTCTCAAGACATGCATGAAGCTCACTAAATCACAAGGATTTTAGTTACAACTTGTTCAGTAGTTTGAAAATAAGGTGCAGGGATGGAGAACTCATCAAGCTAGCAGACTTAGATACAAAATAGATGCATATAAATGGCTAAATCCTGACAAGGATGGTACTTATAAATCAAATCACATTAACTCACCAATAGGATGATAGTTATTAGCTATTAATCAACTTGAAAATTACCTAAATGCACATTCAGGCATAAGTACAGTAAAGATAAAGATGATGGTTGAACAACTAATAACAAAAGAGCTTACAATTAGAACAAACAAGATGAGATGCTTGACAATAGAATAGGCTTACAAATCCCTGAAGTCAAACCCTTATTATAAAATCCATCATGGGCTTTATAGCCTTCTGCAAAAATGACAGATCCTGAAAATCCAATCTATTTACACAAAAAAAATACTTGAAAGTGATAGTTTTCTCAGATTAGGGCTTCAAACCCTTGATAACTATTTGTCTATCTATTCTGAAGATCTAGTTCACTGAGCGAACTTTTAATAACTGAAGTGGTCGCTCATAATCACCACTGCTGGTTCAGTGTGAAATTGCCGCCAACAACCAGTGTCTCGGTGTTTAATTGAAGTGACCTTTATTGTTTAATCCACCAGATTTTTCTACCTTGCCGTCGCGGTCGCTGATCGGAAGCTCTGTCTTCTATCACATCGATGCCCTAGACTGGAATGCTGCCACTGTTTGGAGGTGAAAAGAACTAGTTTTATCGCTGTTGGAAGTCGTTTGTCAAAGGAATCGGGGAATTAGTCCTCTACGGTGCCGATGGAAAGTCTTGTTATTAGCCAATGCATGTAACTGTTATTCACCGCGGCATTTTAGTGTTTTATACCGCCGACACTACAAAAACTTTCAGCTTTACTTCATCGATCTGTAGTCCTTAGTTCGTCTGATTGCCGAAGTTTTCATCTAATTGTGGAAGACGTGGTCTGTATGTCTATCGGTGGCTAATGAGATGTTCTGATCCTCGCCCAAGTCACCGAAGCTACAACTTTGTGAAATTTTCATCAAAAAGAGAGGCTTTCAAACTATTAGTGATATTCATATCCCTCATTGTATGAATTAAATTCTTCATACTATCGAAATAAATTATTTTTGGAGATAACATCTGGCTCCTACTTGGGGATGGGAACCTCCCAGTGAGGTCCCAAGAACCCCATACCAAAATGCCTTTCCCTAAAAGCAACTAAGTAACTTAACACTATCCTTTATTGTTCCATTGGGCATGGATTTTATTCTGAAAGAAAAACAACCTACTATCTACTAATTTACAATCATAAGGCCTCAGAGCCTTAAATAAAATAGAGCTTCAAGAAACGCCCATTTACTGGGCCATCAAATACCTCTTCACCTTCCAAACTCTACAATTTGAAGGTGTTATTCTTATGTACCTGGGCTATCACAAATAGTCCAATCCACAAAGAGTCGAATTTTCCATGTTTCCCCTTGTCCTGTCTTACAACATCCCACTTGAGGACCCAATGTCCGACCTGGAAGTTGTCTTCCTTTGCTCTTTTGTCAAACATGCCCATTATCCTCTGTTGATGAGCTTTTGATTTTCCTACAACTTGCTCCCTTATTTGTTGTAATTCTACCAAATGCATCATCCTTCTTACCATATCATTTGGTTCATCCTCCTCTTCCTGAAAGAACTTTGCCACTAGAAGGATGAGCTAGATAGGAAAGATGGCCTCAGTGCCATAAACTAGTTTGAATGGAGAAGTCCCTATGGATCTTTTGTATGTTACCCTATCAGCCCATAAAGCAAACTTAATCTTTGAGTCCCGACTTTTCTGATTTGACTTAGCCAGGCCATTTCCTTATGGGTAATAGGATGTGGAGTGCACCAGTTGAATACCCATTGATTCACACATTTTAACTAATTCCCCAGCCTTAAAAGCTGGTGCATTATCAGTTACTAACCTTACTAGGCAACCAAACCTGCTGAAGATGTTCTCATATAAAAATCTCATGATGACTTGATGAGTGGCATTTCTAGTGGGCACTGCTTTTATCCATTTGGTAAAGTAGTCAGTGGATACTAAGATCCATTTATGATGTCCACTGGAAGATGGATTTATTTCACCTATGAAATCCAGACCCCATTTCTATAAAGGCCCATTCACTGTTAGAGGCCTAAGGGGCAAGAATTTGAGCTGCTGCTTCCCTATAAATATTTGACATTGGTCACAGGCCCTTACAAATGTGCATACATCAGCAAAAAGGACTGACCAATAGTATCCTACTCTTAAGATCTTGTGGGCTGTGGTTTTCCAGTAGTGGTGGCCTCCATGTGTACTGGAATGAAAGTGATGCATGACATGTTCTGCTTCCTCTTTATCTAGAGACCTTAACAAAATTCCAGACTGATCCCTCCAGTACAGCAGTTTGTCAATTATGAAAAACTTAACAGATTTCAACTTAAGAGCTCGTGCTTAGTTAGGAGTGAGATTAGGAGAAACTTTTAATTTTTGCAAAAATTGAATGATACCTAAATACCATTCACATGAAGATATGTTCTCAGCTACTAATGGACTGTTATTATGATCTTGATTTACTTATGTTTTCGCTACTACCATAGTCTGGACCTTTACTGATCTGACACATGTGAAATTTATTCCCAGTAGTTCATAATTTTCTTTGGCCATGAGTTTGGCCAGACCTAATCCCCTTACCAGCTTGGTGGGTTTCACCTATACATCAAACTCAATGAGTTTGGCAATCCACTTAGCTCTCTTCCCATCAATGCTAGGCTGAGTCAAAACATCCTTCACAACAGCTGAAGGATGTTTGCATGGAGAATGTAGATTCTGAAAGTCTTCAAAGATTTTATGAGAGCATAAGCCTGCTTCTCAATTGGGTCATACTTCAGCTCAGCATCTCTCAGGGTTCTGCTAAAAAAATCAATTGGATGATCAAGACCTTCATCATTCTTTTGTAATAGTACAGCTACCACTGTGTCATAAGATGAAAAAGAGAAAATGTAAAAACCCTTGGTGTAGTCAGGACTAATCAGGGTTGGGGCCTCCATGATGGCTTTCTTAATGTCTTCAAAAGAGTTTCTTACTTGGTCAGTCCACTTTATTTCTACATCCCTTTTTAGCATGACTGTTATATGCTTTACCAGCTCGGAGAAATTTGGAATAAACCTTCTGACAAAGTTTATCTTGCCTAAAAAGGACTAAATGTCTCTTTTTGACCTTGGTATTGATAGTTTTTGGATTGATTCCACCGTCATGGGATAGATCTTTACACCTTCAGCTGACACTATGTGGCCTAAGATCTTTCCTTCATTGAGTACAAACTGGGACTTCTTGGGGTTCAGTGATATTCCATACCTTCTACACTTTAGAAATACCTTCCTTAAATGCTGCAAGTGGTCATGATGGTTGTGAGAGTAAACTGTTAAGTCATCCAAATATATCAGCACAAATTTATCTTTTAGCCCTACAAAAGCTAGGTCCATAGCTCTCTGAAAAGTATCCCCAGCATTCATTATCCCAAATGGAATTTCAGCATACATGAAGGTGCCCCAGGGGGTGGTAAAGGCAGTCGTCTCTTGGTCATCTGGGTGCACAGCAACTTGGTTGTATCTAGAGAAGCCATCAAGGAAGGACATGACCCTGGCCCCTGAGACTTTCTACAGCAGATGTTCCATCATGGGCAGTGGATAGTTTTCTTTTTTGGAACACTTGTTCATGTTTCTAAAATCCACACACAACTTGATTTCTCCATTTTCTTCGTTACCACCACTAGATTTGCAATCCACTTGGAATACATGAGGGGTGTTATGATCTTGGCTTTGAGGATTTTGTGGATCTCTTTCTCAATCACTGGTAATAGAAGAGGGTTGATGGGTCTCAGCTTCTATTTAAAAGGAATGGTGTCCTTCTCCAAAGGAATCCTGTGCTGGATGATGTTGGTGTCATGTGCTTTTAGATCACTATACTCCCATGCAAAGACATCAGAAAAATCTTTAATCAAGATGCAAAATTCAAACTTATGTCTAGCAGTCAGCCCAATGGATAGATTTATCAGTTTTGGATGGCTTTGGCTACCTATGTTTTGCTCTTGGATAGCAGGATCTAGCTCCCTTTTGGCAGGCTTGAAAGGGATGTCATTGTGATCAAACAATTCTTCCAATGGTACTAGACCTTGGGGTATGTAGTTGCTGGGCAATTGGACAATATTCTTCTCAGTCACTTTATCTTTTAACTTGAGCTGTTTGGATTCCTCCATGTTAAGTTTTTCCCGTTCTATGTGTATGTCAAAGAATTCATCTACTAACTGAAGGAATTTACGAAGCTCCTCATCATTTTCAAACACCCTCCAAAATTTTACATTGTCTAGCAGAGAGGATCTATACTTGACCTACACATCATAGTTGAGCTTAGTGGGTAAAGGAGGAACAAACAGACTTACAGAGACGGCTAGGGAATCAGTGAGGTGATTCAAATCCCTAGGAATATATGACAATTCAAAAAACATAAAGGAGTCTCTGAGTTTCCATACCTCGTCCCTGTAGGCCTTTAATATGATATTTTTTGTCTGAAAAGTGTTGTTGACCTACTGTATGATGAGTTCCGCGTCTCCAAAAATCTTCATGCACATGATCCCCATCTCCTTGGAAGCTTTAACTCCTAGCAGCAAGGATTCATATTCTGCTATGTTGTTCATGGTTTTGAAATCAAGCTTATAAGACAGGTGAATGTTTTCCTTAGATGGGGAGATCAGGACTACACTCGTGCCTACTGAGCTTTGAGCGCTATCCCCATCAAAATACATAGTCCAAATCATTGTTGTGACTTCTTCGGGCTGCTAACGGGTGGGCTTAGTGAGCTGAACTGACGTCTGTTGATTATCATCTATTTGCAAAATGCAAGACTCGAAATCAGTGTCTACTGCGTAGATGGGGTAATTCACCGAGTGGCTCTCCTTGCTAATAATATATGCTAGCTTATTTTCCCTATACAGCCTCTTAGTCTCCGCTCCAAACATGGGAATGGTGGCATATGTGAGATCCATCTGAAGGGTGTCATCTAGTATTTTGATCCATGACCAAGACAGTAAGAGGCTGAATTTTGGAGGAATATCGGCCACTACAATTTCCATCTTTACTCTTTTCAAAGGTAGTTGCGTTAGGTTTATAGCAAGGCCTTTGATGAGGCCCAAGCACTTGACCTTCCTGGAGTCAAAGGAGAATAAATCATGGTAGGGCTTGGTGATTCTGAGTCCAATCTCATCCATCACAGCCTTTGGAATTAGGTTATGAGAGAATCCTGAATCTAGCAGACAGTTATGGAGGATTTTATCATGGATGTTCAAGGATATATAGAATAGTGGGAAGGATTCCTTTAGGTCTTCGATCATGGGGCCTGGGGTTACAATAGGTTTGTCATCTTTCAGGTTCAAAAAGTCAGTGTCAATGTGCACCTTGGGCTAAAGGGAATTCAGAATGGAGGTTTTGAATGCATCATTTTGCATTAGCTCAATTAAAGGGAAATTGATTTTCAATTTTTGAATTTCAGATTCGAGGTTGAAGGAATAATGCAGCCTATCTAGAAACCTTACCTCGGGAGCTGTAGGTTTGATTTGGACTTGATCAGGTGTGGCTGAAGGTGCTGGTTTATGCAATGCTTTGAATGGGACAACCACTTTCTTTGGTAAAACAGCAACTTTTTTAGCTGGTGCAGCAGGCTGCTTGATAGGTACAACATTCTTCTTGAGAGGAGAAACCAACCTAGACCTCATTTCGTAACCTCCCTAACCATCAGCCTGATAGAAATCCTCTTCAGTGATATGCTCATCAATCAGGGCTTCCTCATATTCTGCTTGTGTCAGAAAATAATAGTCCACCTCATCCTCCATGCAGTGGATATTGTCTTCAGCTTCTCCTTCTTCTTCAATGAATTCTGGATCTTCTTCTCATACAACATTTTTAAATGGAGCCCTTATCCTCTAATCTTCCCCTTGATTTCTCTCCCTTCTGAGAATCTGAACTGGGGGGTTTCCTCTTCTATAAGGAACAAAATTTAGGTTTCGAGGAGCAAAGTCACTTGGCCCTTTACCCCTCACTGGTAGATGTCATTGGTCCTTCAATTTAGACATTTCAGCAGTCAATTTATCTAACAATTTGGTCATTTTTTCAATCGTGTTCTCTGATGTCGAAGCCCCACTATAGTCTGTTGGCTACTTTTTCCTGTCTATCTTCCCTTTGACCTTCTGAGATGCTAGAATGTTTGACTCTACTTATAAGGTAGCATCCTACATGACTGATAAGGAAACAAGCCTCATTTCTCTGAGAAGTAAGCAGAAGTCAGAGTCAAAGGCATTTGCATAAGTTATCCTAGCTGAGGTATCAGTGGGCTTAATTTCGGTAGGGATCTTGCTGTACATATTGTTGAATCTCTTGGTAAAGTTGGAGGTATACTCCCCATTTTCTCTTTTCAGGTTGTTGAATTCTGTGATATAGTAGAGGTAGCCCCTCCTTTCTCCCCAATGCTTTAGGAAAATGTCATCTAGGGCCTCTATGCCTGCCACTGATCCGGGCAGGCAATTCCTTAAACCACTTCCTAGCCTGGCCATCTAGGCTTTGCACAAACACCCTAGTCCATACATATTCTTGTTCTATGTTAATATTTTCAACATAGATGTAAAAAGCCTCTAGATGTTCTTCAACAGTGAAATCCCCTTCCCCTGTAAACTTAGGCATATACTTGAGATAATCCCCAGTAGGTATGGCGGTAAGAGGATTTGGCAGAATTAAGGGCACATACCTAACTACTAGGATCCTTTCCATCTTCGTCAATTGAGGGGCAGCCATATTGGAAATGGTTATGGACAGGGTTGTGGAAGGCAGCACTGATGAAGATACTTGCTGAGAAGGCGGTGGTATACTTATCCCAGTGGAGTCACCAAGGATTGGATCTTCACAAGTAGCAGTGCTTGAAGATGCCCAACCCCTAGATTTTTCTTATGTATCTAAAAATTCCTAGGAATTAAGAGTTTCAGCAGAAGAAATAATAGCAGAAAGATTTGGTGAAATACCCGATGTAGCTTTTTGTGCAGTACTATTGGTCTGTCTTAGTAAAGCCATAGCTTTCCTCAAAATTTCTTTTGGATCTGAAACCGGTGTTGCTGGTGGCCCCTTTGGGTTTTCTCTGGTACTTGGTCTTCTTGAAGCCACCTTATATCAATGGAGTCACCAGATAGATGATTACAACCATAATAATGTCCAAGCTTTGTCTATCATCAAACCATGGATCTATGTCGTATCCCAGAGATGCTAAGCTTCAATCTCCTCTCCCCGGCAATGGTGCCAATTGTTATCACTCTAAGAAACTCCTCTATGTTGTAGCTCGAGGATTCCTGGTAAATTAAAATGCTTTTTAGGGTTTTCTGATATAGATCAAGTCAGGTGACCTATATAACCTCCCACTCTCAAGACATGCATGAAGCTCACTCAATCACAAGGATTTTAGTTACAACTTGTTCAGTAGTTTGAAAATAAGGTGCAGGGATGGAGAACTCATCAAGCTGGCAGACTTACATACAAAACAGATGCATATACACAACAGGATTTGAACCCGAATTCTGACGTTAGAATCTGACATCATCCAACATTTCGCACGGATGTGTCGGACAACAATCAATCATCAGAATGCCGATAACAAAATATTTATAGAGCTGTCGAATATCCGACACTCATGAGTCAGATTTACGACAATGGTAGTGTCGCGGAACCGACACTATCAGGGTCGGATCTTCGATGTCTGTGAAAGCAAACATGGTGGTTATCCGACACTGACAAGTCGTCGGATAGTAATCAATCATCAGAATGCCTATAACAAAATATTTATAGAGCCGTCGAATATCCGACACTCGTGAGTCGGATTTCTGACCCTGGCAGTGTCGAGGAACGGACACCACCAGGGTCGAATCTTCGACGTCTGCGAAGGAAAAAATGGCAGTTATCTAACACTGACGCGTCGGATATCCGACAGGTGATATATATTTTTTTATAAAAAAATAATTAAGGTTTACATGATTTTAAATGTTTTAATAAAAATATAATAAAAATATCGTAATGGAAATTTATATAATATAAAATAACATATAATAAAAATAAAATAGATATAATATAAAATAATAATAAAATACATATAATATATAATAAAAAATGACTCATTTTCATTTTGGACAGTTCAGTTCAATTTGGAGGTTTATTTGAATTTGGTAGTAGGTCCAGTAGACATGGAAAACAACTCTATTGACCCGTGGAAGCAAGAGCTCAACATCTTATCCTCACCGGAAATTACCGGTATACTGTCCCCGGACACAGTGCAGAACACGCTGGAAAATTTGACAGCTAGAATCGAGATCAGGGTTCTGGTTTCTCCACCAGATGAAGAGAGAAAGGTTCCAGTTTCTCCGCCAGATGAAGAGATGCTAGGTGTGTTCGCAGCACGACCATTGAACTCAGCCTTAGGAGGAGGCCCGTACTCATTATTCCACTCCAGCCAACCTCCGAGCATAGCTGCAGCAACCTACTTCATCGAACTTCCATAGGCGAAACCACAAGGAACCCCAAACAGGGAAATCGATCCTTCAGTGTCACAGGGAGCATGCACACAAGAAGTCGCCGAACAATTGGATGGAATCTTGAAAGACGAAGGCACCCAAATCACCTCCAGGAAATGAAAGAATCAATGTTTAAATCCCTCTAGAAGAGATTTTAACCTGATTTGTGGAGTCGAGTGCACCATGGAAGAAGCACTAGAGATGGACGGCTTAGCCCTAGTCGAGAAAATTAGAGGAATAAACCCCACCCTAGGGAAAATGAAGGAATGGGCCAGGACAAATTGGACAGGGCTTCAAGGTGAAGGCCTGGTTATTACTCTGCTTGCAAAGGGATGGTTTGGCTTCCAGTTCAGATGCAGAGAGGATGCAGACCTCATACCCAGCAGAGTCTGTACATATGGGAAAACCTTGTTTCAACTAAAGAAGTGGACCCCCTTGTTCGATGTGAAAACTGAGTGACTAGATACAATACCAGTCTAGGTTCTCTTTCCAGGACTACCATGGGAATTCTGGAACCTAAGAGCACTTAGTGACATCGGGAAAGCGCTGGGGACTTTCATCGAAGCGGACCTCTCGTTTCAGCAGCCGAAAATAAAAAAGGTAGCCAGGATCCTAGTCTCTTTGAACATTAGAACAAGTCTTCCGGAAGCCTTTAATTTTGTATGGAAAAACAAGAAAAAAATACAGCTGTTGGACTATGAAGGGCTCCCATTTCGATGCCATAAATGTCATGAAACAAGACATTTGGTAAGAAACTTCCCAAACTTTGTTCCCTCAACAACTGGAAGAAGGAAGTGGGTTAGGCGAGCAGAGGCCTCGAGCTCCAAAGAAACTGATCCGAACACAGCCTCAGATGGAAATCCTCTCAGGTCAGAGGGCACAAAACAACCATTGGATCAACCAAAAAGAGCGAGAGCAGTAGCAGCAAAAGGGCCTCCTCAACAGATGGAACAGCGTCCGATCACATCTCCCCCACCGGGTATGAACACTTCTTCCCTTAGCAATCATCTGAATGATTTATCTTTGAATAAGGAAAAATATTTTCCTACCCCTATCACAAACAGTCCCCCTCCCCCAAAAAACGGTACCTCCTCCCCCGCATTCAAAATTACAACCAATTCAAACCAGGAATCCTCCCCTTCCACCATAAAAAATGACTTGCCCACTCAGTCCTCCTCTATCCATTTCCACCTTCATTCAAGGGATGTTCCAATCCCTCAAAAACCAAAAATCCCTACAAAAGGACTAGGGGTAAATCCCGGGATCACATCCAAAGGGAAAGGGAGAGGAAGACCATCTCACCTCTCTACATCCCAAACGATGGCGCTCAGGGATCAGGCAAGTGGCAGACAAACAACCATTTTCGAGGCACTTAGAGCAGTACAAAACCCAGATGGGGTGCCCAAATGAAATTTGTCTCCCTAAACTACAGGGGTCTGGCAAGAACCCAAAAAAAGCTTGCCCTAAAAAGGATGATGGAGGTTCTATCACCAGAAGTCATCCTTCTACAAGAAACAATGGGTCCAGAGCTGGAAGTTGAAACTAGTTTAACATCACTTCTTCTGCAATAATCTTTCACAGCGCAAAGTTCCATCGACCACTCTGGAGGTCTAGCAATTGGATGGAAGAAAACAAGAATTCGATGCACAAACTCAGGAGGTTCGTGCTTATATCTAAATCAAAGTAATTTTTTTCAAATTTCTTTGGGCCTGGGAACTGGAACCAACAACTATGCAGAACTCGTGACATTGAAATTACTTATTTTTTTTTCCAATTAAAGAAATTGCAGACAGTTACAAGTATATGGTGACTCAATGGTGGTTATAAATTGGATGAATAAGATACAGAAACGTAGAGCTGCTTCTCTAGATGCATTATTTGAAGAGACAACCCATTCTCTCTAATTCTTTGAATCAATCTCTTTCACTCATGTTTACATGGAGCGAAATAAGGAGGCAGACAGGCTCTCAAAGAAGGGTCTGACATTGCAATGGGGTGAATGGAAAATTTTGGAAACACAGGACTCCAAGGCCATGGAATATCCACACAGGCCTTTTATAAATCCATCACTCTAAAACTTTTTGTAAATTTGAAATATATTTTTGAAAGGATAGCACAAAATCAGTCTTCATGCACAAGAAGGAAAAAATTTCTCAGCTGAACAGTCCATGTACAGTTCGATGAATGGAACAGTTTTTGGTAGTTCTTAATTATAAAAAATTTTGAGTAATTCTTATTTATAAAAAAAAATTATTGCTTTTCTCCTTTGTTTTATGAATGAATGCTTTACTGAATTGTTTACTAATTTTTTTTCTGCCATTGACTAAATTAATGTTTTAATGAATGAGTTAATGAATGGTTTTTTCAGCTGTTGAATGATTGAATGGTTTAATGAATGTTTTAAAGAATGATTTAATGAAAGCATTTTTCAACTATTGAGTGAAATAATTTTCATTGTAGATGCATTGTTATTTTCTTTGTGAAATAGTGAAATAAATTGTTATTTGCAAGTATAGGCATTGGGTTTGGGGAGTTGAGAGTGATGTGAGGGGGGGGGAGGGGCCATAAGATCTTCCACCTTCATGTGGTTGGTCCTATTTAGTAGATAATATTAAATTACTCTTGAAACAGAGAGGAGCTCAATGAATGGTAAGGAATAATACATTAAAAAACATATATTTCTGTATTTTTACTGTGTAATTTTCACTATTGCTATTTGACTCCTCCATTGGAACTTGTTACAGATAGCGTTGAGAAACATTTCCATAGTTAAGAGGCAAGAAATGGATTTTTTATTAGATCGATGGCCTTATATACATAGTATTTTTGGTTATCCATGTTTTATCAGGTGATATATTCTTAACAATTAATTTACTTGAAGAGTTGAATAGTATTTTAATTTACATTGTAATAGAATTGTATTTATTTAGACTGTTTTTGTTATTTTCATAAACAAACATAAATATATCTGATGGGTCCTAACATGAAACTATTGCAACAGGACAAAAAATCAAGTATGTCGAATGATGTTTTGAAAGGTAAAGCATAAGAAGACATTGTGAAGTGTTGATGTATATGTAACTTCAGAATGTATTCTTATATGTATTTTATATATTGTAACCCGATGTTTATTCCGGGATGTTTCTATTATGTATTTGAGTCATGTGGTCATGCCCCGATGTTCCGATCGGGAGGATTAATAATTTAATCAAGTCATTTCAAGTCATTAGGTAAGTCCCCATAGTTATGGGGCACTTGAGTTATTATACACTAATTAAGGTGTAGGCTCGAGTAGTAATTATTAGGTCGAGCCTACGTGTGAAATGGTAATTCAAGTGAACGGACTAATATAAATAGAGAGGGTGAGTCTCTCTATTTATCACTTGTGAATTACATCACTTGCTCTCTCAAGTGTGGTGCACTTTTGGAGAAGGAAATTCTTGGGCTTGACAGAAGACAGAAGGTTGTTGTTGTGTTGGGAGGTCATCTTACTGTTTTGGGATCATATCTTGTGGTGATACTATCTTAGAGGAAGTTGAGGGGTTTTCTCCATTTATGGTTTCCCCTCCTAAAATCTTTGTGTCTCTTGTCTCTTGTGATGTGCTTATGTGATTGCTGTGCTTGTTATTCTCTCAGTGAAAAGATCTTATCATAATGCTAGCTTAAATGTTGAAAAACTAACATGGAATCAGAGCTAACCTGAGAAGAAGACATTGTGCAGCTACAAGAACTGGGGATTCCCATTTTATGGATCTTCCTCCACATATTTTCAGCAAAAGTATGCTAGGATGTCTCTCCATTGAAGGGTGCATCTTTCTGTCGATGCAGAATTCAATTTCAAGCATTTTCAGTTTCGATGTGGAAATTAGGGCTTTCTACAGAAGAGGAATTTTTGGGTGAGACAAGCATAGGATTGTTATCCTCATAAAAACCGAAATTTAGAGACCTGTATCAATAAATTTGGTTGGGTGAAACTCCGGGAAAGTCAAACCCTAGTTTGACCTTGAGCTAGGAGAAACCCTAAATACTAAAACTGCTAAGTTTTGGTACAGTCCCTATATTCTGATATTGGCGAAGTATCGGAAGCTGAAAATTGTAGGGGCTGAATATAACATCCTAATGAACACTGTATCCAAAGTTCAGCCTCTGATTCGCTATATTATGGGAGATATGATCTCTCCAAGATAGGGTTCCATCCTCTTCCAGAAATCATCCATAAACAGGACACGTGGGGATATCTACAATATCTTGGGATATAGAGCTCCAAATGGAATTCCTAAAGATGTTCCAGAAAGGGAACGGACTTTAATTTCTGTGGTCCAAATTTCAGACTCAGAAGATGAACCAGTGACACGTGGCATGCCGTACAACTTCACTGTTCTGAACAGTCCTGTAACAGGTCACCTTGGGAAAAGGATCATAAATCCAAAATGGAGAAACCAATTCTGATGAAACCTATCGTGTTGGATCAGGGACATGCGAGGTTACCTCAGTGAGAAATTTCGGACATAGAGGATCAGTAATTTCAGAGATATCATAGAAACAGTAACAGGAATTTCTGCAGTAGAAATCAGAAAATTAGGGCTTCCTGTTCCGGGAGTTTCCCTTCACTGTTTTCAGAAAAGGAGTACATTAGACAGCTCCATTTGAAGAGATCTATCTGTTCATCCAATCAGATCTAAAATATTCCAAGTTTTGAAAATTAGGGTTTCTGTGACAAACCCTAGATCAACGAACTCCGGGACAAGGACAGACACCTCAAATTGGTAAGATCTAATCCTTTGCTATTTCCATTTGAGGTTCTCATTTCAATATGATATATCACATCAGCTTAGTGAAAAGCTTGCGGAAGTTGACAACTTCCAAGCCTGGAAGTATATGATCTCTCTGAAGAAAATGTATTGGA
>LPNX010770948.1:2829-25443 GCA_001517045.1 Pseudotsuga menziesii
CCCTAACTGAAGCTTCTAGGAATCTAGGACCACCAATAACACCTTAAGCCACCATATGTTACCTCTTGAGTCCATTCTTAGCTTTGTGTGTGAGCATTGACACCATTAGGTTGTTTTAATCACTAATGATGGGTTTAGAGACCTTTGACATGGTTGAGCGATCATGAAACTTAGGTCATAGACACTAATGGAAGCTTACAGGAATCCAAAGGAAAGAATAATATATCAAGCCAGCACACATGACATCTCTAGGGGGTCTTTGGCCTTATATTAGGGATATGCGATTGATTTTTGATTTTGTTTATAGTAATTATGGGTAATATGTTGATCAGTTGAGCTTTTGTTCTTGAAGCTAGTGAATTTATTATATAAATGATTCTAAAAGGGTGTTTTCAAAGTAATGGGGGTGAGTTGTTTTTCATGTGATAGTTGTTCATCGATGTCTGCAAATGTACAGTCCATAGAATAGACCAGATCATCTGGTACCATAATTATTCAAACAAGTGTGTGGCCATCGATGTAATGAGTGTTTATATGTGTATTAAATATTTCGATGGTTTTCAATATTTAGTAATGAGATTTCATTGGTTTTCAAGATTTAGTAATCAGTATTTATAGTAAGACATTTGATACTCCATACAACATGCCCCCTCCGACATCACATCTATAAAATTTGAAAGAAAAAGGATTTTGTAGAGTCCATAGAGCCCGATGTTTTCTTCTTTCTTGATAATAGCTGTGAAATTCAATTACTCATGAAACTTGTGTCCAGGATTTTGACGTGTCAGCTCATGTCATAGGAATCCATGAACATGAAAAACAACTCAAATGGCCAGCCATCGCCTCTTCAAATTACCCTTTCCTTCATAATGGTACCAACACATCCACTATGTTAGGGCCCCGAGACCCATTATTCTTGTAAACAAAATCACCAATCAATCTCATATCCCTAATCTAAGGCCAAAGACCCCCTAGAGAGGTCATGTGTGGTGGCTTGATACATTATTCTTTCCTCTGGATCCCTAGAATCTTGCTTTAGTGTCTACGACTTGGTTTTCGCGATCACTCAACCATGTCAAAGGTCTCTAAACCCATCATTAGTGATTAAAACAACCTAATGGTGTCAATTCCCACACACAAAGCTAAGAATGGCCTCAAGAGGTAACATATGGTGGTTTAAGGTGTTATTGGTGGTCCTAGATGCCTAGAAGCTTCAATTAGGGCCTAAAGTAGAGGTTTCATCCCTTGACAATGTCTAAGACCCCAGGGCCCTCCCTCCCACTTGTATTTATTCCCCTCCCACCAATCCCTTCCCTTTATATTTTTCCTCCCTCCATAACCCCCTCATATATCTCCCATAACCATCCCTCCCTTCCCCTTATATTTCTCCTCCCCTCATCCCCCTATATGTGTTCCCTACCCATCCCTCCCTCCCATGATTGCCTCTACACCTTCCTCTCCCTCCTTTGACTCCCCACGCCCTCTTAACCAATGTAATGTTGGGCCATGAGCCACCCCATAGACCGTCTGGATGGAATATTGGGATTCTAAATGGTATTATAATGGGATAAGGGTGCCATTACTCTTTTTTACTCACGTACCAAATTAGTTAAGCCAAAATGCACATGCGTTATAACGCATATACGATATCAATCACATATGCTCTATATCGCATATGCGATATAAATAAGCTATAACGCATATGTGTGTTTTAAAAATTTACGGCGGGAATAAGGTTTGGCATTATGTTTAGATTAGCTTCGGACTACCGAACCTATTGGCTAGGACAAAATAACCAGGGTTATTTCCTGTCTTTTAGAATTCTATCAATATGCTCAGTTTCGATGGCGTGTTTTGCTTTGACAAACACAGTATTTTTTTATGAAAATTTAGAATATTGTAGAATACGATCTTACGATTCTAAATATGTAATTTTTTCCTTCAAATGTATGATTTAATTATTTATTATTATTTTTCTAAATGACACACGTTAGTTTTCGAAAATAGATACATCAATTGTTTTTTATATAACTTTTGATTGCCTTCACCATTTTCCAAGAAAACTATATGGTACACTAGAAGAGAGTGAACTTTATAATATTATATATATAAATCAAAGATTTCATTCATTTTTTCCTCTAAAGTGTTCCACCCACACAGAACGTTTTCATTTCGAGCTTTTCTAACTTCAATAATTAATATAAAAAAAATTCATGAAACAGTATGAATAAACAATGTTGCACTAGGCCCATATGTACTTTACATGTCTACAAGATTTTATACAAAATTGAAATCATTTACCTCATATATTGCTGCACCTGCACAAACATATATGTTATGATGTGCTGAAATTTTGAAAACCCAATTTCACAGAAACTAATTTTATAATCATTTACACACATTTTTTTCGCATAAATGTTATATATTATGAAATCTGATTCAATTACCTATCTTTTGTCTTTTTACTTCATCTTCAAATACGTTAGGGAAGTACCCCTAATTCTCACCTAAAGTCATAGGTTCCATGTTTTTCCAGTATTATGTGGCATCTAAAGTGTCTTTAAAGGAGTCCAGGATTGTGCATCAACCCTTTAGATATTTCCATCAATTCCAAAGGGGAAGATTATTGAGAATACAAGTTTTCATTGATTTCTAAGGGTTTCACGTATGACAAATGAATAAGCAATAGATATGGTAGTAGGATGCATTCAACAATGACACAAAGGAAAGTCAGTAATGAGGTATTAGGGATTCTAAGAGTGAGAGAAGACAGAGATGAATTGATCGATCACTATAAGGATCAATGATGAAACTATATGCCTAAGTCTGTGCAGGTATTAATGGTTGAGATCGTGGTAAGAGAAAATCCACGACTATGGTTGAATTTTGCAAGTTAGAGTTGCAAATGAGATAAATGGATAATTCTCATTCATATGCTTGAAGATCATGCGATGGAGATTAAAGGTGGAATAAGATCAACGGATGAAGAAGATTCCGTTGATAAAAGAGAGAGAAGGATAAAAGGTGAGTCGGGCTATGAAATCAAAAACTAATTGCCAGGAAGGAGATCGAGATCAATGGATGAGGTTGATCATGGAAGCAGATCAACGACTGCCAGTTATTTCATGGGGAGAACTAGCACGGATAAATAAAATCCCGATGTGCGCAAAATTTGAATAAAATCCTCCTTATGATATTTGGATTCCATCGTCAATTTAGATCTGAGGGTCCTCATGTATTTCATAGATTCAACTAGCATGTGACTTAACGTTCTGGATGGGAGTGAAATTTCATTGAGAAATAGTTTTGTTGCATCTGCAACAATTTCCCAAAATTCTAAAAAAAAATTGGGACCCTCCTTTACTTTGAATTAGTCAGTTCTTTTCTTGATTTCAGCCTATTGATTTTTGGCCTGTGATTTTTAAAGCATCTTCCGACACTTTGGGTTACAGTCAATCAATTGGTGCTTGCTCATTTCAATGCTTTAACGATTCCCATCCTTAGTTGAATTCATCATCGTCTTGCATATCTCTCGAAGCCTTGTTCAATCGGGAGTTAATTCTTTGTCCTCTTCGCCGTTGTGGGCAGATATTTGATCCTACCCTCCGACGTTGCAGAGCGTTTCCGGGTGTGGATTGTCCTTTTCGCTTCGAGCGTTGCGCGTGAGTTTTCATTCTTTGATGTTTCGGGTGGGTTTGGATTCTTCGTCGGAGGGATTTGAAGTCTCCCTCGTCCATTGCTGCGAACAGATCTCCTTTTCAGGCATCCGCCGTTGCGGATCACTGTAGACTTAGACTTTCATCGGCGCTCCGATGTGTGTTTTGTTGTTTGCCGGCTTTGTAGCGGAGCGCTTGGCCATCGTTTGCTCCTCCGTTGCGAATAGCATCGTGCTCCGAGCATCCGCCGTTGCGGAGGGGTTCGGATTCTTGGTCATCCGATCAAGGTATCCGCCGACGCCCGACTATCGTTTTGTTCATGCGTTATATTTAGCCGGGTAGGTGAATTAGTACCGGGGATTGTCCGCCGTTACGGAGGGACTGAAGCTCTAGTCGCTCGACGCAACTTTCGCTCCCCGTCCGATTTAAAGCTCCCGTACGTGCGACTTTTTATATTTATACGGGGCGACAGTTCAGAGTTTGTATTGTTTTGTTTTATTGTCAAGCACGGTCGCGATGAGTTGAGCTGTCGATCTTGGGAGTGCGTGAAGATATAGCTGTCGTGTACCAGCTTCCAGGTGGTGAGGGTAGAATTCCAACCGTCATCAGCTTGCTCATTTCGCCGGATTGCCAGGTAAGTTTTTATCCCGTTTTGTTTTCCCATTACATTTGAGCCGTTTTTTGTTTTTTTTTTACCGTGGTTTGGGGTCCCCGACGTTTTCCCTCATCCAGCTAGGATTTAAGCTTGTTCAAGCGGGTTTGATCTTGACCTTGGGTAGGGGGGGCATTTTTTAACCATTTAAGTCGTTTACTTTTCGCCTTTAGTCGCTGCATCACGTGCACAAGAGTTGAAGGGTTTAGGCGCAGACGGCCATTACGCCGTCTACGCCAAACCTTGCTACGCGGCCATGATAGACAGGAGGTGGTCGGATTTTGGGCACTGCAGTGGGGGTTTGATAGTTTATTGATTTCCGTGGTGTTTTCCAAGCCTGTAAACCCTAGCCGTTTCGCTTCCGCATTTTTTTTTTCGCAGCCTCGACGAGGCAGAGGGTCGAACCTACATTTGGCCAGGAGGGATAGGTTTTTGAAAGGGATTTTTACAGTCGACAGTGTCACCTTCATGGTCGAACCTAGCCTGTGTTATTTGCGCCATCCTTCGTGACCCTTTTGCTTTTTGTCGCCCAAAACCCTAGTAGGGTAGAAGGGGCGTGTCGCTGATTACACTGCGTTTATTGGGGATAGCGTGATCGTGTGTTGATGAGGATACCTTGTGCAGAAATGTGGTTACGTCCCGCCGAGGAGGGTGAAATGTACTACTAGCTCAATGTAATTTTTTTCGCTGCCAGTCGCATGCGTCTCCTTTGTGATGCGTCTGCTGGGCTGTAGGGCTGAAGTGTTGATTGACATAAGCTTGATGTTTTTTTATCCTTCATTCTGTTTGATAATGAAATAGATTAATGGCTGAATATTGCACATTGTACATAATATACTAGTTTGTTTATATCGCTACCAGGCAGAAAGTGGCATATTGCATTTTAATGTAGATTTAATCCTGGCACAAGTATGATTGATTGGCTTGATGCATATAGGCCAGATCATGAGATAACACATCCATAGTCTTAAGACATTGTGGGGATGAACAATATTTGCATTAGTTGCACTGAAACTTACCATACTAGGCATGGGACAATAATATATTGCACAATACTGCATGACAAGTCAATTATTCAGATTGAAAGACTTATGTTTTGATTTTATTGACTAGTCACATTTATAATATACTTGAGAAAGGATAAATTGATGCACATTGTCTGCAAATTCGAATTACTTGATGTCAAAATGATTATACATGGCAGGAGGAATTCACAATGTCTAGAGGGCAGAAGAAGAAAGCCCCAGTAGTGGAAGAAGTATCAGTACCAGAAGCAGAAACAAAAACTGAGTATATCTATGAGGACACCCAATGTGTCACGGGGGTTGAGCCTGAATATAAGTGAGGAGAGATATACAGGATGATTTCCCGCAGGGAAGTCCCAAATATGGGTCTCGAGGAAGAACCCATCTATGCCAACATTGAAAAATCCGCCATCATGAAGGTGGCTACCAGACCAGAGCTGTTCCCTTGCTCTGATGTGATGAGATGGATTATACCACACACAAATAACAACACAATGCTGATGGGAAATGTTGAAGGTCAGGGCTATGCTGCATTTAGCCCTGGATATGTAGCATTGGCTTACCACCTGCCAGAGCCCCAAGTCTTCCTGTCAAACTATTGGTTAGATAACCTCAGGATGGATTTGGTGGAAACCTTGAGAAGAATGCTCTTACCAGGAAAGCTTTATAGACACAGAGCAACGGAATACTATGACACAGCGAGTTTAAGAGCTCCTTACAGGTTTATAGCCTTGATGCTAAACCGGATCTTTGGAAGAGCCAATGGTAGACTCTTCAAATTGGAGTGGATACCTCTTATGTTTCATGTGGCCACAGAAGGAACAATATTCAACTAGGCCAGCCTAGTATCAAGTAGTCTATCTTCTTGTGTAGCTGCAGCCCTGGGAGGAGGAGAAGCCCGAAAAAAATCTGAGTTCTACATGAGTTCCATTCTGATAGATTGCATATTATGCCACCAGCCTTTCCCCGGGCTCAAATGTGTCGGGATAGGGATATAATGCCCATATATGCAGCCTACAAACTACTGGGGGCTCATCAATACCATAGTTATTACCGAGAGATCTGTGAGCATTTTATTATGCCTCTGCACACGCTCACCTTCCGAAAAGAATGTAACTGCATGTCTGAAGAGGCTATGCAGGTAATAGGGGATTATGGTGATTATTTCTTGACAGAAAATGGGATGTACCTTAGAATGTTTGGTGGATCAAAAACACCTTATCTGCTGCCCAAGTATGCAACGGATTATATAGTCCACAAAGAGGCAGTCAGACAAGTGTTTATTGACGGAATTGGTCACTTCTTGTTCCAGAAAAAGAAGGCTGCCTATCCACCTCTACCATTTAAGCTAGGCAACTGCAGTTTCGCCAGTGTGAAGCAAGAAGCAGAATTTATAGAGGAACTAGGGAAGTTCCACTTTGGCGAGATGACTTTCAGACGAAATGACACTCATGGTAGAGTGGCTGAGCACTGCAAGAAGCACAAGGTGTTCTTCGAATAAAGCCATCATTTTGATAAAGACGAATCTGTTTACAGGAATGCCCCAAACATGACATTACTCAACCGGAGATTCAAACCGAAAAACCCCACCAAGGGTGGAAAAGGATCTGAACAAGATAAAGCTGAGCAAGCTAAGGCTGAAGAAGCAGTCAAAAGGATAAGAGAGGAGGCTCAGAGGCTGGAAGATGAGGCTGCAGAATGGATGCGAAAGGGAGAAGAAGAAAAGAGGAAAGCTTCCCAGGAAGCAACTGAACGAGCAAATGAAGCAATCGGAGAAGCAGAAGAAGCTGCTAGGCAAGCAGCCGAAGAAGCCCAGAGAAAGCTAGACGAAGAACTGTGAGAGCAGGAGGCTGAACAGATAAAGTTGACACAACAGCAAGCTCCCGAAACACCATCAGGGCAAAGTCAGGGAGAGGAAAATCCCGAGGTACAAATCCCTCAAGTGCCCACTACCATCATAGCTGCTACCCCTGTGCTTCAGCTAGTACCCTTCGTACAGAAAAAGGGGGAAGAAGTCCCTGATTTCAGCACCGTATATTATGACAGGGCTACTAAAAGGATAATGAGGAGAACAGAAAAAAAGGTAGAGGCAGAAGGAATGGCCAGCAAAATGATAACAGATAAGGTCATGATGGTAGGGACAGATGTAGATCCAAGGTTTACTATAAGGGTCGGGACTGCGGCAATACATGCTTCAGAGGATAACATAGACAGAATGATGATTGAAATAGAGTCATCCAAGAAGACCTCCTCTCAGCTTAAGGATACCCTGAGAAAAGAAAGGGAAGAAGGAAATAGACTTAAGAGAAAATATGAACATGTGCTGCGAGAAATGGAGGCCACAAAGAGTGAAATCTACGCCATCTAGGTAGAAGCACAGGCCAAGGAAACAGCACATGAGGCTCTGGAAAGTGCACAGCAGGAAATTCAAGACTTAAAGAATGAAAAGGAATAGATGAGGGCAAAGATAGAAGACCTAGAAGCACAGCAGCATATTATCTATGAGTCTAATACCGCATACGTTGAAGAACTGAAAGAGCAGCTGGAAGCAGCAAAGGAATGGCATGTTGATCTACAGCCGGTTAAAGAACACATCCTGGCCTAGAAAGCTAAAGTGCTACACCTGCAAACTGCTCTAGAAGAAGAAAGATGCCAGGTCCTCCAGATTGATGGTCGACTAGAAGAAATCTTGGAAACCGCTTCTTATTTCATTGATAGGTCTCAAGACATCCTCGAAGTACTGACTACAAGAATAGCAAGGGTGGAGAATGATGAAGAAGTCCCAGCAGAACTACCATCCAAGGATAAACAAGCCCTTAAACGGGACCACGATCTGATAGAATTTGCTATCAATACCGCAGAAGACTTCTAGAAAACAGTCAAGAAGACAAAGGGAGCCTGGACAGAATTCTTCAGGAGAGCCCTGGTTACCTACAACCGATGTCAGGTAGAGGCCGAGCAGATACTATATGAGTTCCCTGATCATGGTGTATTTATAGAAATGTTGCAGAAAAGACAACAAGATGAAGAAGCCAGAGTACAACGCATCAAAGCCATTAATGACCAAATTCTGAGAGATGAAATAGGCCACACAGCCGTTAGTGTGCAGCTCTTGGAAGAACAGGTGCGATTGAACACAGCGAGGGTAGAGGCCATAAAAAACCAAGCTAACAAGTTCGAGCTAAACATTTAGTTTTTAGAGCCTAGCTCGTTTGAAGGTCTCGCTGCTGAAGCAGCAGCGTGGAAAAAATTCTTGGAGAACCAAGCGGGACCCTCCTCACAAGAGGACCGGTCAACTTTGTTTTAATTTAATAAATTGTAAAAAGCTTTTTGGAAAAATTGAAACATTGGGAAGACAAAAGGGTTGGGAAGCCCAAAGGTCACTTTGGGCAGCCCAACCAATTTTTCTTTTTGTATAAAAGTAGGAAAGGTAGATGGGAAAGGGGCTTTTTCCTAGTAAGACTGGAGGACATATTGTAAGAAGAACTACTTCCTTTTGCAATAAAAGATTTTGGTTTTCCTGTTGGAGAAAGAGATGTGAAGTTTCCAAATGTTATACATGGATGGCAGAAAGATGAACTACTTTATTTTTCAGCTTGTGTCCATGAATCGTGAGATCGTTCTAACCTTATGACCTATGTCTTGTCGAATGATTTCTGATTTAATTTGTGGAAAATTCACCTAGAGTAATGTATGTGGTTCATATAACAATTGGCTATCTGGTTGTTAGAATATTTTCTTGTTCATGTGTTGTAAACATAAATATCAGCTACCTGTAACTTGTTTATTATACATGGAAATAATACATTACTCACAAATAATCATTCTTCTGGCTCCCCGGGTATAGATAGTTAGTTGTTTTACTACATGTTTACATATGTGGTTTAGATGTTGGTGAACCTAAGACGAGAGGTAAGAACCTGCGCAGCACATTATGTTGTTCCTCGCATCTTTATCACCCTGCATGTTAAGATAGGCATGGGCATTGCATACATTAAGTCAAAAAATACAAATTTCGGTGGACCAGGCCGCAACCGGTGAACCCTTGTTGTTACTTTGACCTACGGTGGCCGGAACGTAAACCGGACGAATTCCCTATACCAAAAAATCAACGGGCTAGTTGGGAACGTTGATTGGGGAGAATCCCTTACTGTTGTCACCTGCAAATTTCCAGGCCTCAACAAGTTTATTAACAACATGGACGATACATATCAGTCAAAAGAAACTACGGAAGTCAATCTTGAGAAGATTGACGATGGTGGATGATTTCCACAAAAAGAAAAGGGGAGATCCACAAATCCACATCTGATCATAGATCAATAGTTAGGATTGAATCCGTAAGGAAATGTACAGTGGGGAATGATTTCCACACAAAGAAGAGGGGACATCCACAAATCCACATTAGATCGTAGATCGACAAACAGGAGTGAACGCTCAAAGAAATAAACAGTTCATGAGAAAAGAGGAAAGCAGAAGGCATAGAATCATGAAAATACTTTGGAAAATGTCACAGTTCCGCGTCTTGCAATCCGAAAGATAGATGGTTAGAAATAAATCAATTAAAGATCGACAGTTTTGAGAGATTAGTGTGGAAAGTGGAGATTTGCAAAAGCAACGTTTGAGTTTTTGAGAACTCGCAATCCGAAATATCGATGGTTAGAAAGACATCCATGAAAGATTGATGGCGCGCAAAGATTAGTGCAGAAAATGGAAGGCAGAGAATTACGAAAGCAACTTTTGAGTTTTTGAGAACATGCATTCTATAACTCGCTATCTGGAATATTGACGGTAAGGAGACATCTATAAAAAATCAATGGTGCAGAAAGATTGGTTCGGAAAGTGGAAATCATGAAATGATATTTGGAAAAAGTCACATATTCGATATCTGATTTCCACCTCAGATCGACGGTCATGAAAAGATTGAAGGAGATCAACGGTGCAGAACGGTTGAGGAGGAGAGCTAAGTGTGGGAAGACATTTTGAGAAATGTCACAGTTCGGCAATCCAAATACAACATCCTATCTTAGATCTACGAACAGGAAGAATCCTGATATAAAATCAACAACTCAGGATGGTTGCGGAATTGAAGAATGTGGAAGGCCATGACTGGAAGATTCATGAAGAGGAATGTTCAATGAAATGTCGGAATGGTGAAGAGATACACCCATAGGAAGCGAGAAGGTATTTATTGAAAAGATTATTGAAGGAAATAACTTTTCTCTATGATTATGAATGACGGAGTACAAGAAGTGAATAGAAGACTGATAAAAATTAGTCTAGGGTGGCAGGGTGGCTTTAGGGTAGACTATAAGTTTGCGAAGGGTGTTGTAGCATCCTTGTCTGTTGTAGCAGATAGAAACCCAAGGTGTTGGAGCATCCTTATCTGTTGTAGCAGGAAAAAACCCAAGGTGTTGGATCATCCTTGTCTGTTGTAGCAGGAAGAAACCTAGGGTGTTTTTGTATCCTTTCTGTAGAAACAGATAAAGCAATTTTGTAGATTCATCTTATTAATGAGTTTGAATTGGTGGTTTTCTCTTTGAAGTTTCCACGATAAATTTGTGTCTTAACCTATTTGATTCATTTTGTGTTCTTATTTTAAAAGAAAAATACAATATTGATTCACCCCCCTCTCAGTATTGTGGGATAATCCAACAGAAACAGGTACAACAAAATCTGAAGGCTGCCTAAGATAGGCAAAAGAGTTATGCAGACTTAAAAATAACTCTTCGAGGGTTTTAGGTAGGTGATCATGTATATATAAAGGTAAAACCCAAGAAAATATCCCTAAGGTTGGGTAGATATTCAAAATTGGCACCCAGGTATTGCGGGCCATTTGAAATTTTGAAAAAAGTAGGGTCGGTAGCATACGAGTTAGCCTTACTGCCTACGATTAAAGTACATAATATTTTTCATGTTTTTGTTTTGAAGAAGTACGTTCATGATTCTACTCATGTAATTGACTGGAATACAGTTATGCAGGTGGAACTCGAAGGAGATTTTTAAGTGGGACTGAAGCGTATTCTCAACAGGAGAGAACTTTTACTCTATAACCATATCATTGGACAAGTCAAGGTGTAATGGAAGCACCTTAGTCCAGAAGAGTCCACTTGGGAATTGGAAAGTGATACACGAGAGACATATATTATCCTATTTCAAGATGAAATAATGGAAGAATAAAGGAAGAAAAATAATAACACCGAGGACGGTGTTATCCTCTAATGGGAGGTGTATGTAATACACCAAATTAAAATAAATTATTATTCTTTTTGAATATTTTATTTTTTTAATATTTTTGACAAGAAAGTACAAAATAGATGTAATGGATGATTCTTATTTATTAAAAATACTGGAAGGAATTAGAACTAAAATAGTTGTTGAAAGAGATTTTGATAACCCACAAGGAGAAAAGACAAGTGGAAAAAGCTGTTGAGTGAGAACTCAAGATGCAAGAGGTCTCCTCCCAAAAATCAGGTCACAACTTTTTGTGGAGTGCTAAAGAGAAGGAGGCTCATAAATGACCAAGTCCTAGGAAAAATACTATATAATAGTGAGTCCATTTAGCAAGTAGGACGCTAGCAGTGGATAGGGAATTCATCTGTTAATGCAAGAGATGGTGCATTGAGTGGATTTTTTTCTTGTGGTTTAGAAAACATGCTCGGGGGTTCTTGAGCAAGTGAGACTTGCTCTAGGATTTGGTTGGGAGGAACAAATGTTTCAATTCTGTTTTCCTGACACTGGTGTCAGGTTCCTTATTCTACTTTTTATCTGTTCTAGACTTGTTTAAAGTAAATTTTCAAGTAAATCATGAATCAAATCTAAATTTTTATAGTAATGTTACTATGCATATATTCCTATTATTTCCCTACCTTATGTTATTATGTAATGCAAAACTAATCTTAATTAACAGTTGTAGATTAAGCTTTAATATATTATAACCAAATTTATGTTGGGATTCCATACCCGGATCGAAGTTTCAATAAAGTGTTACCATAGACCAGGATAAAAGTTCTAATTCATGGTGTAGTTGTACTATTATCGTATTTTAAATGCAAATATTTTCAACTAATTTGCTCTTCAAGGTCGATAATTTCCTACATAGCTAGACTTTGTCCTTTTATTCTAAATTGTATCAAGTCAAACTATACAATCATATTAACAGAGATCCTTGGCTATGGCCAGCATTCCCTATATCTTTATTGCCGACTGTTTTATTTGCAAAAAAAAAAACATTTTCCAATATTCAAATAGTAAACATAAGAGTGCTAACTAACGTTTCCAAAACAGAGTAAGAGTCGAGAGGTTCTTATTTTTAAATAAAAATAAAAAAGAAATACATCTCATCTTTTTACAAACCATCCAAATGCAGATTGAGATCTATAGTAATACTTTAAAAACCAAAACACCCAGATCTAATTATTAAATCAACTAATCGGATGGTGAATCATCAATAACAAACACCGAGTTCTAGACTCGTTATCCCTCTTTCCCCGTTGCTTACAGATATAGCTATTAAATACACTAACAGATCTAACAAGATTTAAACAATTAAAGAATTAAATGTAGTCTTAAAATTCAAACATACAACCTCTTCTTACGGGTATCTAACCCGTGGCTTTAACTCTTTTTTTTAAAGGAATTGATTCTACAGTTTCGAAATCGAGTCACATAGATACTCATTTAATTTATAAATAACAAAAACCATCCAAATAACTATCACATGGCAGTAAGACCATTATAGAATGGCATCAATCGTGTCATTAATATGATGATAGGAACAGTCGAATAAGTGTCAAAACATCCGCAAACAACAAAATCCAGTGTATACCTCAGCAAACAACAAAGAGCTCTGTTAAAACCAACCAGGTAGTGGTTCAAGCAAGTTACATAATGCAAGTAGCCAAAAGGCCAAGCTCTCTCCTCAACTGGTAGCAGACCAAAAGACAACCATAAAATGGAAACATCCAGACATAACAAAACCACATTAAACCTTATAAAAAACGCTTTCCAACATTTAAGACATATGGAGGGCCGAGATTTAATATCATGTACACATGCAAGCTTTCCATTAAAACTTCGTGGTTTTGTATTCAACTCGCAGCGAGGACCAATTTATTACCGAGGTCAACTTCTGTACCAACAAATTATAACCCTTGTACCTCCCAATATTGCATGCTAAAACCATATGTTAATTAAACCCCAAAGTTGTATATGTCATAGTTTAAAACCATGACTAGGGTATGAGCACTATAACCAAGTCCTAAACCTTATTCATATACATGGTGTCTCATGCTAGGACTATGTTCCACAACATGGTATTTCATATCAATATTTCATGGCAAGATAAATGGGATCAAGACTAGTGTTTAACACCATAGTCCCCCAACTTTTCCTCTTCATAAAACTATGTTGCTAGCATCATGTTTTAGTTGCTAGTCACGCTAGAGTTAGGGCGTGAAAACTAAGGAAAAACCTTAGCATAACCATATAGTAAATTTAAATATAAAAAGTGTTAAGAACATCACCTTTAGGTGTGACAACATAGTGTCGATAATCATATGCAAACACCACTTAAAAAATAACCTGTCCAATTCAGTAAGAAATAAGTATAAGGTACTATGCAAATAAAAGACAAATTGTTCATGTTGTGGTCAATATTATATGCTACATTATTCACACGAATAAAAAAGTATATTGGATTTAGGGGGAGAAAGTTATAGGTTTGTGATAGCTAACTTTATATACCATAGTCAAAAGGAATGGCTTGTAAAAGACTAGAATAGTATTCAATATTTAACTCAGAAAATATAGAAAGAGTTGTAATTACATTATTAGTCCCTGCCCTCGAGCTACAGGGACTCTATCAAACGGATTGCCATCGTTTTGATTAATATGCATGAAAACCAAAATAAATTTCAAAGTATTTATCCTAAGTTGCTAAGTTGTTTTTGCAAACTATGAATTAAATATTTTTATTTCACCAATCCATATGGAACGTCATTTGTTTCACCAATCAAATGATTACTCTTCTTATTTGACCTCATCTCGAGGCGGAGTGTGCATTGTGGCTCTAATTCATGGGTTAAGAATACGGTTGTTGAATAAGTTTTTAACAAAAGCAATTAATGCTAGGAATTAGTCCTAGCATTACCTCTAACATTTAATGTTATTATATAATACATGATACTTTTGCTGCATAGCCTTGCATATGTGCCACTCCATTAGCATCGTTATGGCTTTGGTGCATCGCCTTGCATATGATATGTGCCACTGCCTTACAAGTGCATATGCTATGTGCCACTGCCTTACGAGTGTTATGGCTTTGGTTCAACAACTGTTCTCTTTCAACACATATTATGGCTCTTACACAAGAACTGTTTTGTGATTTTCTTCTAAGACTCTTAGTCCTTCCAGATTTATTCTGCATTTTATTCATTACCCATCTAGGATCCCAGCACTATCCATAGGGATGTTGATCTTACCTCTGGTGCTTCCTTATTCCTACCTCTAGTTCTGCTTACCATTACTTTTACCGCTACTCACTATGTATTGGACAAGAGCACGATGTACTGGACAAGAGCACATGAGGAGTGGAGTTTTTGTAAGAAAGTGGAATGACAAACAAAATGATGGCTTCTCCCAACAACCTTCAGGTATTAAATTCCACACTTTTTCTTTCTATATGCCTGTTCATTACAAATAAAAGGTATACTGCTAGCAATATTTATAGGATTTGAATGATACAAAACTCACTAGGAATTTTCTTGTGGCCTGGGACTTCAATGTAGTCTTATAAAACAAAGAAAATAGAGAAATTGATATCCCGTGAGACCCCTTTGAAGAATGTATGTTGTGAACTGGGATCTTGTAGATGTCAAGCCTCGCTTTCATTGTGGCTAATTGAACTGGCTAGCTCCATTCTTATCTGCTCAAAGTTGTTGTTCAGAAAGCTACTAAGCGCAATCCAAAGTACACCAATGTGATTAGTAGATGCGCAGTTTGAACTGAAATAGAAGTCCTAATAACTCATGCAATAGCACAACAGAGATGCATGATTATCTTAGATCCACTTTTTATTGTTGCATTCATTATCAAAATCCAACTTATTTTATGATAATGCACCTGGCCAAATGAAAAAACTGCAATCTATCTTATCTCGTCATACTGCTTACAGCAAACAGAAGGTAAAACAAAACAAAAAAAAGATAATGAGATTGAAATCACTATGTTACAATTGTCGAAATGAACAAGTATTTTATGTAAGGGATTGTTACTCTTTTTTGGTTATATATAGAATTCAATAGGCAATGATTGCAAATGTGCCTTTCTTGCTTGTTGTGGACATTTTCTCTACCCCTTTTTTCTAAATAAATTCTTTTCAAAACCAGAGGATAGACGTTGGAAAATTGTGTACTCAAGTGGACTACCATATTTAATCTCTTAAGCTTGAGCTAGAAATCAACATGCACATAACAATTCTTATATGACAGAGGGACTGCAATTTAATCTTGCGTGTGCCTTTGGTCCATGCGAAGGCTCTCGAATCTCAAAATCCTGGAACTTTTCTTTGACGAGTTGCCTGAATGCATTCAAAATTGTCGGTAAAAATATTATTCCAACATGAAAGATCTTATGTGCGGTTTGATTGATTGAATGATTCTAGGGTTAACTTATTACAAATCAAATTTATCAGTTACCTGGAAGAGCTGATTGTGGATTGCAACAAGCTACAACGACTGCCTGATGCTTACGCACCCTTACCCTCGCTATAATCTAATTCACCATGGAAAGCGCATGACTACAAGATCCTACATTCAGATGTACAGGAATAATACAACAGCTTCAACTCCAAATATCATATATGGAATCGCAAATAAATGCGACACAATCAATGATTCAGAAAATACGCTCCCATGAGGCCAGATTGGCCAGCTCGTACACAACTGCCGGCAATTGGCCTCTATCTGGTTAGCAATTGGCCTCCATGAGTTCTTTTGTAGTTTTCATGGAAATATTATGGTTGAATTAGTTTGATCAGCTCTTTCTGGAATCCTTACAAGAAGATAATACCTCTTCGATGTGGTAACGTTTCCAAGCAGCCCCAACAGTCATCTCCATCTGAAAGACATATCCTTTACCTACACAGGCTTTGATGAGGTCCTCAACCACATATTTCCTATAAAGTGTGTAAAAAGTAGAGCAAGAAAGGTTATTATTGATGTTGCATACCACTCGTTTCAAAAGAAAAGCTCCACAGGTGTTCAAGAACAAATGTGAATTAGAAAATTAAATACCGAAATGATCCAGCTAAACATGAAACAACAGGCCACAGTAGAGTTTGCACATAAGCTTCCAACCATGTACAACTCCTCCCTTAACATACCTTGTCGCGGCAACAATAACAGCACTAGTCTCAATCTTCTTTCTAAAACAACATCTTCTCATTAGATGAACAGAACAAGGAGAAAAGAAAAGTAACAAATAACATGCAATATTTGCTTTCTGAAACAACTTCACAAGTATCTCGCCGAGCTTCTAGATGTGTCAATCATGCATTTGGTGGATGCATGTTGTTTTTGCATGGCCTAAATGTGGCAAGTTTCGGTGACACACAATCACGTGGCTGGAATAAAAATTACTTTTTAATCAAGATGCCAGTAACTCACCTCGAGCCGAAGGAAGGCTGGATGATATTTAGTATATGATAGTATGTGGGTCTCCGGATCTAAGAGAAAACAACGGGTTTTGAAGTAAATACCTTGCAGATGCCATCATATTTCAAATAATGGATTCAATGTCGAGACAGCCTGGCCAACAGCATGACCTATGCATTAATTCAAGCAATTTACCACATCAAATAAAATAACAATATGTGACACTAAGGTTATGATCTTATGGTTGGGATTTGTATTAGTTGTTTAGTGAGCTATTTTATTTTTTTGTTTGTATAGTGAGCTAATTTATGTACATATACTGTCTTCAACCTTTACTTCTCTATCATATATACACACTCCCTTTACTTACTGAAATTCCCAGTCATTTGCCAAGTTTAACGGTCTCAATCAAGCATTTGCAATGCGAAGTTATAACTCATGAATTTCCCATCTTCGTTGGGCCAATACCTTTCAGCTACCACGCCATCCTTCATTAAGCAAATTTACCATATTTATAGGCCACGTTCAGACTCTATTATCATATCACCATGCCTACCTTTTGTTACTGAATTTACCAGCCACTCACTAAGCAAAACCCGTCCATCAAGTTTTTTTGTAAATAAAAACATTATATTACATCAAATGGAAACCATTACAGATCAAAGAAACAAAGCCATTCTAACAGACCTCTAGCAGGGAGAAGCCCCACTCAGAGATAGACACGCACCATGGAGGCCAAAAAACTTGAACATACTGAACTTTTGACTCAAAATGGGCACGCAGGCCCGACCTTCCAAAACATAGCCACTGAAACCCTGAGCCGACCTTCCAAAACATAGACACTAAATCCTGAGCCAGGACAAACAGACACAAAAACCTGCGCTACAGGAGTTGACCAATTACAGACCAAACATTGGAAAAAAACTTTAAACAACTGGGCAGGCCAAATTACCAAGCTTCAAAACAGCCAGTGAACCCAGACCATCACTACTGCTTCTGAAAGGCCGAGGCCAAATAGGATGTGAAAGGATGAGCTGGAGCCAAGGTCGCACCAGGAGAATCCTAAACCGCCAAAGAGGGAGATAAGATCCTCCGTTTCTTTTTACCACACTGACCATAGCTTTCCCTCGGGCGAGCCACCTCGTCATTACCCATGCCTCCCGCGTAGAAAGAGACACCCAAGCGGGAGGCTAAAACATCAACCTTCTGGTGGATGAAGTGACATTCTCCATTGTGTTGTTTCCACTCTCTCACTGGTTCCTCATCACCCACCATATTTGCCTCCTGTTCTATGTAAGAATGGCCAACTAACTTCATGTTCACCCAATACTGCATGAGGAGGTGGTCATAGGCCGTAGCACGCCCCGCAGTGGAGCCAGGATCCGAGACCCAATCCGTCACTTCCTGATGGAGTTCTTCCCTGGGCATGTTTTTCAAAGTAGACCATAAATCCTTGACCTTACCCTCCACCTCCCGACGGATAATTAGGGGAATGTTGTCTTTGAAAAATTCAGCCTCCTCTTGGGCCTGAAGTTGCGCTCTCGTCACCCTGTGGGCCGGTCTTGCAGCCTCCTGCGTAGACAAGGAATCTCCATGGGCCTTGCCCCTAACCAACTGACCATACGGGGCCATTTCCAGCAGGACAGACTCAAGGGAACCGGGACAAAAAAGCACCAAGAGTCGCACCCAGACTAGACTAGAGGGCCATGGAAGAAACTAGAGGATCCGAAAGGCAAGGAGCAAGGTTGAATGATGATAATGGTTCGACCAGCGAGGCAAGAAATAAGAAGGAGGAGGAAGAATCATTACTTCATCGGGCTTGTACCAAGACGACTCCATTGAACTGGAATGGACCACCTCCCTCGTACCATTCTCCATGGAGGAAGCTCTAACTAGAAGGATAGCCTTGTCAAGTCGGTCGTCCCTCCTTACCCTGTCCATCTTTTCACCTGCGTTTTGATGAGAAAAATAATGGCCAAGGACAACCACCTCTGCCATCGATCAATTACCTCATTAAAACTCTCCGTCATCGTGGTGTTGGCCTGTCATGGCGTGCTCATGCCATCTGTCACCTATATCCACCACATCATTCAGGCGTGTCAACTGCGTACCTCCCGTGAGATTCTACGTTGCCAACTGTCGACAATTATGAGCCCAGTTGTTAGCATCAAAGGACCCAAGTGGGCCCCATTGATATGCTAGCTCCACCTTGACCCCTGTGTTCGCAAGAAGGTCCGCCACCTTGTTGGTGTCACGTCTTATGTGGCTGAACGAGACCGCGGGATGGGCATGGATCAGGCCACATAGTTCATCCAAATGGCTGGCTAACCTCCAGATGGTGGACACTTGGCCACTGACTTGGCCATGCGCTAAACGTCGAGCCATCTACACCATGATACAGGAGTCACCCTCTATTATCGCCAGGAAACTGTTGCTGTACACCAGACAGTGCAAGCCTTGGAGCATCCCTTCGAGTTTAGCGGAGTTGTTGGTATCTCGGCCTATGGCCCCCAAGAAAACGAAAAATGACCCTGCCTAGAGAATCTCTGCAGAGGCTGCCAAATATGGCAACACCAAGGTTCCCCCTGGAGGCCCCATCAAAATTAAGCTTGAACACCATGGGAGGGGGGAGAGACCAAGACTTTGGGCTAGACGGCTGAAGGATCCTGTCACGCATGCGAAGCCCTTCCAACTGTGGTTTGTCCAGACCCCAAAATTCACCAACATGAATCTCGTCTGCGGGTATTAGCTTATTTTCATTGTGTCATTGCATGCTTTTGATGGAGGAGAGAAGGTTTTCCTGCACTGTTTTCCAGACTTTGTCGGGGCTAGAGCGTTTGTCCCGGAAGATTCGTTCGTTCCTTTCCTTCCAAATGCACCACATGATCATACCAGGTAAGGCATTCCAAATAGTCCTGATAATTTTGTTTTTGAATGTCTTTTGGTTCCACTCCACCAAATTTATCGCCGGCTGGGCTCTTTGCCTGTCACTTCTCCTGAAACCCATCGCCCCCTTATCCCAGATGGCCGCAGCAAATGGGAAACTATTCAGGAGATGGTTTGTGGTTTCCTTCACCTGAGAGCATAGGCAGCATTGAGAAGGCCCCTAGATTCCACGCCTCCGGAGGTTTTCACTTGTGAGAATGTAACCTTTAATAGTTAGCCAGGAAAAGGTGGCGACCTTAGGCCATAAGTTTAATGTCCATAGCTTCTTCCATGTTTCCCTGTCCTCGGCGCGACTCCCAATTCAAATGTTGTACGCCTCCTTGATGTTAAACACTCCTTTTTCTAAATATCCCCATCTCAACACATCCGGTCCCTCCGTGGGTCTGATGCTCCACCTGTGCATTTCCTCTTGGAAAGCCTCCAAGTCTTCCTCCTTGATTTGGTCAGGTTTGTTAGTGAAAATCCAATGCCGCCACTCATTAGAGAGTTGTTCCTGCCAAAAGTGATGGACCAGATAGCGACCCGCTGCCCTGGCCCATTCCTGAATTGGGGCCCACCTTGGGTTGTCACTCAGCCGAGGGAATTGATTCCATGAATCCTCCCAGAACTGTGCATTCTGTCCATCACGTATCTCCCAAAAGCTATGCTTTTGGACCAATTGCCTTCCACCTTTCGCCTTTGTCCATATAGGGGATCCCTGTTGCTCTTTGTTGAAGCAAATTAGCTGAGATGGGGGCATGTCATGGCGATATTTAGAGCGTCACAAGAAATCCCAAGGTTCAGTAGTATGGGAGACCCAACGCCACCAAACTTTCACCCCCTAGACTTCGGCCATAATTTTTAGATCCCTCAGACCCAACCCCCCCTTCAATTTTGGTTGGCATATCTTGTCCCAGCTAACCAGGGCGAATTTGTCTTTATTCTCTCTACCTCCCCACAGGAAGATGCGCTGGATGCACCGAATCTCGCAGAGAATGGACTTCAAAGCCGAAAGGACGGAAAACAGATATATAGGCATCGCTTGTAAGACCGATTTAATCAGTACCAGCCTACTGGGTAAGTTTGGGGGTCTAAGAGTCCAGTTAGTGAGTTTCTATTTCATTCTATCAAGGAGTTCCAGCCAGGACGTACTCTAGAGGGATGCCTAAATATTTTGAAGGGAAAGAGCCTTTCAAGAAACCCAGGATACGAAGAATGTTCCTTTGAGAGGCAGGGGTAGTGTTGAGGGAAAAGACTTGGGATTTGTCCTGGTTAACAGCGAGACCAGAAGCTTTGGAAAAAAGATTCAGACATGATTTGAAGCTTCTCGCTTCTTGGACTAAAGGGTTCCCCATGAGCATCGTATCATCTACGAAATGTTGATGGGTCTGTGCCTCCATGGAGTCCATGAGATGAATGCCCCGAAGCTCGTCGCGATCTGCCTTAGACTGTAGGAGACGGCTCAGACCTTCGGCCATTAGGATGAAGAGAAAAGAGGAGGGGGGATCCCCCTTCTTGAGGCCTTTGGGCGATTGAAAGGGACAAGTCGTGGTTTTGTTCAGGAGAATGCTGAAGAAAGGGGTGGAGATGAGCCCCATGACCTAGTCCACCCAGTCCTGGCATAACCCATAGGCTGCCAACATTCTGTGGATGTATTCCCAATTTAGTTTATCATATGCCTTAGAAATATCTAGTTTGATCAGCATACCCGGATTTCTTGAGCTTTGCAAGGAATGCAGGACTTCCTGAACTAGGATAACCCCATCCAGGATTTGGTGCCCTTCAACAAAACCCGATTGCTCTGGGAAGATCATAGAGGGGAGGAGAGGTTTCAGACGATTGGAAATGACTTTGTAGATGATCTTGTAGACCACATTGCATAGAACTGCAGGCCTAAACTTGTCTGGGCGATCGGCCCTCATTTCCTTAGGAATGAGAGAAAGGAACGTTGCATTGAAAGCTCTTAGCACCCCCTTTTTTTGCTCGATTCCTCCACGATTTCCACCACCTCTTCTTTAACCATATCCCAGAAATAGTGAAAGAAGTTGGAGGTAAACCCATCTGGACCAGGGGCTTTCCCCCCTAGGGCCATCTGATTTACTGCCTCTTCAACTTCTTGCAGAGTTACCGGTTTGACAAGAATCTCATTATCTTCCCTAGTGACCAAGGGAGGGATTAGCGGCGTGATTTGAGCTATATCTCTCTCCTTGTCCTGGAGGTCTTCGTTGAGGATCTCCGCGAAATAGTGGTTGATTTCCTCTTCAATTTCACGGCACGTTTCTATTCGACCTCCCTCCATCTTTTTAAGTTTCAAAATCCTCGAGGAGTGTCTATCCTAAATGATCGAATTATGGAAGAACTTGGTGTTTTTTTCCCCGTCCTGTAGCCATTTGACTTTAGATTTTTGTTTCCAGTATATGCCTTCATGTTTTTCCCGTGCCTCCAGCTGCCCCCATAAGTCCTTTTCTTTCTTCTGCATGTCCTCATCCCATCCTTCTGTCATCCCTCTCTGACTGAGTTGATCCAGTTTAGAGATCAGTCTTTTCTTGTCCTAAAAAATGTTGCCAAACTCCTCCTTGTTCCAGGTATGGATTCTGGATATGAGAGATTTGATTTTCTGTTGGAAGCAGTACATGGCTGTGCCTGATGGGGGGACCAACTCCTGCCACCACTACTGCATATTATTTTTGAAGTCTTCATGCTCC
>LPNX010771016.1:0-51111 GCA_001517045.1 Pseudotsuga menziesii
AAATTCATTGAGGAAAGAGGGAAAAACAGTAAGGAAGTTGTTCTGAGAGGAATGCTGCAGTAACTTGGTTTATTACAGCTTGTTAGCTGGGAGAACTTATTGATAAGTTCTGGATTAATACTGAGTTTGAAGACTGGTATCTGACTATTGCTGCACCTAGTTCCAGCCAGGGAGACCAGAGCAAGCTCGGGGGTCCTGAGAAGTCGTTGTTTGAGCGCTCTCCAGGAGTTGGTAGGCAGGAACGGCCTCCCATTGCTATTGTTGTCAAAAGCTTAAGCAGGTTCTGTCACTTGACTGTCTATGTTTTTAATAACCGTGAATGGTTGAATGTTATGTAGGTGGTTATGATATAAATATTTTATTGGTTTAGTGATGTAAATGTTTTTAGTTTATCAGTAATAGAATCTGTTGATGAAGAATAAAGACCCACTGTGTTTTTCCACATCTGGTTTTACCAGACCATACTCCAGCACAGGGGTAAATTTAAACAAGGATAACATGATGAGATTGCTGAATAATAGATTGTTTCTTTACCTAATTTCAGACAAGATATTTTACTGACAATTGTATGAATTCACAGTTAAAAACTATTTTTCCTTGTACAGTATTTTATATTTCAGAAATTCTATTATTTGTAAAGAATGAATAGAAGAATAGGTTTAAATGGATGTATCTATTGTACCCCTTATAGTTTCTTTCTTCCAGATTAGAATAACTTCACTATTATATGTCTAATAATAAACTGAAAGTAGGAATAGTTATATAATGAATAAATACTACTGTCAAACCAATCTGGTCTAGATTTTATGTATGTTTTGTGATGTAGTCATTTCATTATTTTTCCTTCTTTTATTGGGACTGAGCTCGAACAGTTTCCAGAGCTGTTATTCCTTTTATTTTTAGAGTATGATTCAATGTTACTATCTATGCTTATGAGATAGACTCTAGATAGAGTTAATTAAATTCTTTATATGTAAAGAAATATCATAACTAATAAGACAAATTAACTACAAAATAACATAGAGAGTATAGCATAAAATTTCACAAGAATTAAATAACAAGTGCTATCTTTCAATATGTTTATAAAATAAACTAAGTATATTAATATAGAGGCTTTAGTAATCAAAGAAAGATAATATAATTATTCTATTAGTAATAATATACTTTATTTACGCAATATAGGAATATTATTACTATTTACATAAAGTAGTGTTCTTATTACTGTAAGTACAACCTAGAACTAATTATACTGTCTGAGTTACAAGTATATTGACAATACTTAAAATATTGTAAAAAAAAAAGACATGAAAACCCTATATCATTAAAGGGTATAAACTATACATCAATATTTACAGATTCTTAGTAACAAGAAAGTCAAATTATAAACCAGGTACAGAAACCCTAATAATGTTACTTTTAACAGTAAACAACAAATGCATTTTTGTACAAGAATTAAATAACAGAAGTGCAGGATGCTCTTTTATCGAGCTTATTTACATATTATAAATATAACTAGTAACCCTAACATTGCGGAAGCACATTTCAACTTAACAGTAATTTTAAAGGAACGGAGTTATTTTTCTTCACTGTCAAATCAGGGTAAAAACCCTATTCTTTCATAATATACAAAAGTAATGACTGTAAAACCAGTTCAATAATAATAACTCACGGCCATACTGAGAAATTACATATGGAGGCTTACAGTTTGTTCCTTTACTTTAAAACACAGTAATATTTACAAAAAAAAATATACACTCACGGCCGAAGCCGGAGAGCCCTGCAGTAAAGCTAGGGTCTTAACAAAGCTGTAAAAAACAGCGAACAAACAACCAAAAACCATGAGGGTCTTTTACACCGCAACAACCAACCCTTATTACCCCATAAGGGTTTGCACAAGGTGGATGAGCCATGGAAAAACCAGGGCTTACCGTGGCCTCTTATTGCCGCAACCTCGAACTTACTGCATAGACAGAGAAGAGAGGTAAGTCTTACCTACAAAACCATTATACGACCGGCTGTTAGTTTTATATCAAAGGAAAAGAGTTATAAATAAGAAAATATGCATTATCATTAAAAGAAACAAATAATATTTTATTTCCTTGGCATATAAAGTAGTTAACCAGCAGTGCAGTGACCAGCGACCAGCAAGAGCAAGAAGTATGTCATTCAGCGGAAGAAGGAAATGGCGTTACAATACTTCATCAACCACTGACAGACAGAAGAAACCCAGTTATTTGGCGGATAGGGTAAAACCCTAAATCCGTGATGTTTTTTCCTTTCCAAATAAACGCACCGTATTTAGTGAAACTCAAGCCACGCTACTCTGAAATTAAGAACCACTCCTGCAATGGTAAACTGAAGGAGAATGGTAAGGACTGATATAGTCAAGGGTTGAGTTTAAGCAGATGAGGCAGCGAAAATCTAAAAGGAGAGCGAGTAACGCATGATAAACATAAACGCTATGAAACTGCCTTCACTTTGGCGCATTTGGAAAACTAACCAGGAGGAGTAAGCTAAAGACAGTCGCAGCATTTCACAAGTGACAGAGCGGCCGGTTATTTCGCTGAAGATGGACGAGTGCCCGAAGGCGAGGGAAGATAATGAGCTAGGTTTTGGAGAGGACTCTTTTAAATTTTGCGATACATGGCCCAAACAAAGCCACGTCTCCATGCAAATAATTTTCCACGGTGGGTTTTCTTTCTATAGTTTCAATGAGCTAATCACGAGGATCTAGTGTTGACAATCATTTGGCTGTCTTAAAGGTTATACCATAGTCCCGGCCGAGTCAACCTATCATTGGAGCATTATAACAAGAATCATGTTAATACGTAAACTTATACATGGAACTTACCACCGAAGCAAGGTTTTAATAATTCATTACAATATGTTACAATATATATTATCATCTATGCAATGAAATCGGGATATAACCCTCTATTCATCGTGGAGGTATTTGACTTTGAAATCTAGAACCTTGTAACATGATGCTTTTACCTAATAACATTTGGTTAAGAGTATATTATATCTATAGTAATAAGTGCATAATATAATCTTATGTATAAACTTGGATTGTATAACCTAAAAATTTATTTAAGTATTTATTTAGGGTTAAAACTTTTATGAATTGGTCTTATTCATGACCTTTCCTTTAGGGAGTGTCTAATATGTCTTTTAACTCTTACAATCATAAAAGAAATAAGTTTCTTAATTTGCTGTAGAAGGAATGTATAGTGCATATGTTGGATAGGATTAGTACTCACACAAGTATTTACTCAACCTCTATAGTCTAATTATCAAATATACTAATGGATGATATCAAGGGTGTTGCAAAAATCAACCACGGTAAGTGTACAAGATAGTAATGTTAACCCTTAGTTCTTACCATAATTTTCTAAGAATGGAAATTAGTAAGTAATATAGAGAAAATAATAACATTTACTTTGATATTGTTTGCCTAGAATAAAGGTCCTTAACCAAGCAATAATGACATACAAGAGTTAAGCTTATAAACTCTTCATTTAAGAATTTATCATCGTAAATGTTAGACTATTAAATGATTCAGTTCTGCATTCTTTTTAAGATGGTAACCAATAAGTACAGGTCCACTTATTGATACGAAAGGTTTAGAAATCAAAACCTATTATAGTAAGTCATCTATCTAACTAAGAAATAAACATTATAATGTAAGTGTATGTGTGCACTTGGAAGGTAAACTGTAAATTCTATAACTCTACCTTTTTCTACTTTATGTTGCAAAGAGTTTAATTGGAGTCTTTTAATACTGGGCATCTTTGATAAATATCGAATAGCACAGTAATCTTTAAAGAATCATAAAGTTACTTCCACTATAATGATGGACAGTTATGGAACTTTACCTCAGTAAGTATTGAAAATGGTTTAGCAGTTATCTTCCTATTGAACTTTATTTTTGCATCGTACTGGTATTTATAAACACTTTAGAATTTCGACAAGCTGCCAACCGAACTTCTTACCTGCAGTCTGTAAGAACAGGAAAACGTCTGCATTAGCTCGAAAGCTAAGTAAGCCCGGATTCTTGTATGACAACCCACCTTGTGGTAGCAACAGGAAAACAAGTCAGTAAACTGAAAAGAACTGTTCTATCAATAAACACAATCCAATAGACAAATTCAATTGACAATATGGTAACTCATAACTAGTTAAAGGATTAGTTAACTGCATTTATGTTAATGATATGTAAATTTAAAATTTTTAAATTTTTCGGAAAATTTGGGGTTTTGACATGGTGTGTTGCTTCTTTATACTTATAACCATTGCATGTTCTCAATCGATCATGTTTATAACCCTTGATTGATCATTTGAAATGAAAACTCTCGATCAAGCTATCAACTTTCGATTGAGGGTTAATAAAGCCCTCAATTGAGGGTTTTATTTACCCTTGATCGAGAGTTTTTAAATAGCTTGATCGAACGCTTATTAAAGTGCTTAATAAGCACTCTATAGAGCTTTTGAAATATTGATTGAGCACTCAAAAAAGTCTCGATCGAGCTACATTTCCAACATAGTCATGCCCTTTGATTGCCAAAAAGTGTTACCCATCTTCATGGGAACACCCAATGGTGTAAATAGGCATGTATAAGTTTATGGGGAGATAAAGCCATTTAAGGCATGTCTTCCATGTCACCCTCATGAAATGATGGATGTTATGGTAAGGATCTCCCTCCTTATTCCTTTACACTTAATGAGAGGGAGCACATGGAGCTAGTGTCTCTTGATCCTCCCCTCACCCACAAAACACCCTCTTTCATTTGGACCCTTGAATTGACTTTGCGACCTACTTTGATGTTTACAGTTCATAAGATTTAGAAGAACCCAATTTGTTCGAAATCAGGTCTCGTTGAGACATTGCTCTAAAATATCTCATCAATTTTGTAGAGGTGTTTCACAGGAGGAGGAATAATATAACTACCATTGAGTCTTTGATCACTATCACATTTTGAATGCCTTTGTCTTTGAGTTCATCTACTTCATTGTTAATGGTTATTCTCGACCCACATACAAACTCCATGAATTTTCATCAAATTGAGTCACATATGACCCACCTTCCCTTGAAACCTACTTGTCCACACTGTTTCATGTTATTAATGCATGCATTGACTATCTTTAATTCTTCAAATAAAAATCCCTTCACCTCACACTAACTAAATTGTTTTTTTTTTACTAAATGTGAATGTGGATACTAATATAAGTATGAATAGAAGAATCCCAAGAAAAAATAACCTAGAAGCATATAATAATATAATGATTATGTTTTATTATTCTAAGCCAAATTATTATTATTGGTTTTCTTTTAAACTTTAAATTTTCTATTAAATGCATTTTTAGTTTAAATGCATGATGCTGCTCATGCATTTTTATTTTTTTAATGATGCTACTCATGCATTTTTATTTTTTTAGAATGGTGTATAATTGTTTTCCATATTAGCCATGTTACTTTACATCTGGCATTCAGAATTATAATATGTTGGGTGTTGGTGTCAGTGGTGATTGGACTGCTAGTGATTATTCCACTCATGGGTATCCCTCAACTCCTTTTTTGAATAGGGACTATTTTTCTAGGGCTTGGAAAAAACCTAACTCAAATATGATCTACTATAGCATGAGGTTTCGGAGGTTGATCACAGTGAATAACAGTACAGGAGTTTGGTTTTCTGTTGTGAAAGTTGGGGATGTTCCTCTGAATATATTAGCATCTATTGATAACATCCTGGGGAAGGTGCATGTGCCTGGACCAAAAATAAGACTATTTGGTGATAAGACTTCTTGTCAGCGATGAATCAAACTTGAAAAGGCCAGGAAAAACAAATCCCTCTACGTTTTGGGGAAATATATAATGTTTGATATGGTTCAGGATCTTTCCTCTTATGCTCTATTAGTAAGGTTTGAGTATGTAAGAATCAGTAGGTCAGAAATTATGGGGTTGATTTCTAAAGTTTGGAATCTAGTGATAAATTATGTGCCTAGGGTTACTATGCTTGTCAATGGGTGGAGGCTTGGTGAAATCATATTACAGGGTTGATTAGCTGTTCATGAGTTTTATGCTTATACAGATTGGCCTCACCACTGAAGTCACCAGTTGAATTTTGTCTTGTGTCACTTCATCTTCTTTTGTGGTCTTGATTAATGTTGAGCCTACCCCCCTTATTTGGTTGTAGCAGAGGACTTAGATAGGGTTTTACTCTTTCACCACTACTATTTATCCTGGTTATTGAAGGCCTTAGTCATCTTATCAACTTGGAAAAGGTGGAGAAGTGTATCTTAGGTATCAACATTTCTAGATCTTTGTTCATTTCTCATATGCTATTTGTAGATGATGTACTCCTCCTTGGTACGGGTACTATATCATAATGGAAGGCTTATAAGGAAATTGTGGATATGTTTTGTAAGGAAACTTGTATGATGGTTAGCCTCGAAAAATCTATGTTCCTTCATAATTATGTGGATGAGAGGTGTTGGGATGAACTCGTGAAATTCTTTCCCTTTCAGATGGCTCCTTTGGAGAAGGGATTCAAATATATTGGTTATCACTTAAAACCTAACAACTATAAAGCTGGGGATTGGAATTGGTTTTTGTAGCGATTTGAGAGAAGAATAAAAAATTGGACATACCGTTGGCTCTTCCTAAGAGGAAGATTGGTATTGATTAAATTAGTTCTGTAAATTATACCGGCATATTGGTTTGATCTAATGCATGTCCATACTTCTGTGACTGAGGCTATCCAGAAAAAAGATGGCTCATTTTCTATGGGCGGTGGTAGTCATAATTCAAAATTTCTCTTGGAATCTTTGGATCTTATTGCTTTTCCCTACGGAACTAGTGGTTGGGATTTAAAGCGATTGGATTGGTTTGGAACATCGCTTAGAGCCAAGAACCTGTGGCGGGATATTTTCAATAGTAGTCTGTTGGGTCTTACCATATGAGCTAAGTATCTTTGTGCGAATCCTGTCTTTGTATGGATTAGAAAACCAAACCTGGTTTGTACTTCTGGTTCTATTATTTGGAGAGTCCTTCTTAATACTTTCTCATCCATTGGCAGATGGCTCAACTAGCGGATCGATAATGGGATCCAATATGTTTTGGGAATTGATCCCATCGCTGGTTTGGTGGGTGATTATAGATTAGCTGACTCCTTGGTGAAATAACTATATGGATTAAATATTTTTGTGTTGGAAGAGGTATGTCGCATGCAGAGTGAGGAGTTGATTGATCCATGATGGCTCACGACTGAGGAACTTAATCTATTGTACAATGTTAAAGTGGAATGATAGGACTACTGCAACAATTTGTATCATGCAAGCATTATTCTAACTCGGGATCAGGACCGTTTGGTATAGGAATGGGGGAATAATAAAGGGATCGTATCGGTTCAAAACATCTATGATGTTATTTGATGCATGAGGGATTGTCATCCATTTTGTTAAACTAGTAGCAACAAGGAAGGTCTTCCTACATGCATGTGTTCTTGCATGCAGAAGACTTAAAATAGGAAACCACTTGTATTGAATTTACTTTTCCTAAGTTTACTTTTGAAAATAAATTAAAGTGATCTAAATTAACTTTAGTGAACCACCAATTAAAGTGAAAGTGAAATTAGGGTTTTAAATTTACCTAAAGTTATAAAGAGAGATCTATTGGTGGATAGAACACACACACTTGTATTCCGACAGAGACAGGATACAGACAAGGAGAGAAAGTTAGACAGAGGATTTAGTCGAGAAGACGGAGGAGCGAGCAGCAAGATCATCGAGCTTCGTACAGCTGGGTTGTACACTCACACAATAGGGTGTTGAGGTTTAGCTAGGATTTTCCCAGTGATTCTGCTGGGTACTGCATTCACCAGGTTTGGGTGAATTTGCAGTGATTGTAAAAATTCCATATTTTCTCATAATAAATCTATATCTGATTGCTGCACCGGTTTTCCCATCTTGGGTTTCTCCAAGGGTTTCCATACCCAAAATAATAGTGTCAATATCATGATGTGATGTTGTGATTTATTTCTTAGTTTTATATTTCACTGCATACTGTAAAAGATATTCATGTGTGGTTATCGGTTAATATTTTGCATGCACTGTTTAGCCCTAGTTGAATATTAAGGGAAAATTTACATGGTATCAGAGCTCTGGTGAGCTAAAGCTGAGAGATTTGCAGCAGCAGTGATAGATCAAGGGCAGATATATAGGAAGACACAAACCTAAACTTCCATATCTAGAGTTTTACAGGTACACTTCACTATGGCCATGCAATTGAGAATTGAGGATAGACTCCAGGGTGATCAGAACTTTCCTACATGGAAAGAAATAATCACAAGGATCATGGACATCAATGATGCAGAGGAGCACATTGAATTCATGAAGGTTGCACCCACAGATCCGGTAGATTTAGTAGCTTGGAAGAAGATTGATTCCAGAGCCATGTTGATTATCATGGATGGAGTGAAGGACCATATAGTCCCTCACCTTTCTGGTAAAAAGACCGCAGCAAAGATGTGGATGGCTTTGGAGAGTCTGTACCAAAGCAAGAACGAGAACCGAAAGATGGTGTTGCAAGAGAGGATGCACAGCACCAAGATGGCCAAGGGAGAAGGAGTGGTGCCTTATCTCACGAGGCTCACACAAATCAGGTATGAGCTTGGATTTGTTGGCTCTAAGACAGATGATTAGGAGCTAGTTCGGATAGCACTCAATGGATTCTCTAAGCCATGGGACACCTTTGTCAAAGGTGTTGTGACTAGGGAGAAGCTCCCTGATTGGCAGAGACTATGGCAAGACATTGTGCAGGAGGATACCTACATGGGTCAAGGATCAAGCTCATCCAGTAGTACCCCATAGATTGTGGATGAGGAGGCTCTAGCCCTTACAGGGAAGAGCAAGGGGAAGGAAAAGAGGAAGAAGGATGGTAAGAAGAACCTTGACGTGTCAAAGTTCAAGTGTTTTATCTGCCACAAGCAGGAACACTTTGCCTCCTAGTGCCCAGACAGTAAGAAGAAGAGTAACACTCAAATGGCTGGATCTACAGAGGTGGATGAGTTCAGCAAGAACTTCGATAAGGAGTTTTGTTTGATAGCTTGCATGGAAAGCACCACAGGGAGCATCATATGGTACATTGACAGTGTATCATCTAGTCACATGACTGGACATAAGAGATTCTTCAAATACTTGAAGGAGGGTGGAACAGGGATCCACATTGAGCTGGGTGATGATGCACGGTATCAGGCGCAGGAAGTTGGCACTGTTTCATTTGAGAGGGAGTCTGGCAAACACCTAATTTTTGATGATGTGTTATATGTTCCAGGACTGACCAAGAACCTTATATCAGTCTCCACTCTAGAGGACAAGGGATATCATGTGAATTTCTATGACCATAGAGTGTATGTCAGGCCCAAGGGGTCAGATAGGAGCTTGGATCGAGTGATTGGCAAAAGGAGTGGGAAAGTTTATAGATTACACGTTGAGCCTGTAAAGGCTCTAGTCAGCAGCAACAGCTGTAGTTAGGGTGATTTGTGGCATAGGAGGATGGCACACTTACACCATGGAGCACTGAAGCATTTGAGATAGGCAATCATTGGAGTTTCTCAGGTACAGGAGGAAAAGCATAACCACTGCAGGGGTTGTGCTTTGGGGAAGAACATTAGGAAGCCTTTCCCATAGAGTGAGCACAAGTTTAAGGAGCCCTTGGACTTGGTGCATTCAGATGTATGCAGACCTATGAGTGTCCATTCGTTCAGTGGTTACAGTTACTGCATAACCTTCATTGATGACTATTCTAGGAAAACCTTGATCTATTTCCTGAAAGCCAAGTTAGAGGTCTTTCAAAGGTTTCGAGAGTTCAAGAATCTTGTGGAGAACCAAATAGGAAAGAAGATTCAAGTGTTGAGGACAGAATATGGGGGGTGAGTACACTTCCAATGAGTTGATGGAGTATTGTTCGACTGAGGGGATCAAGAAGGATCACACTGTGCCCCATACCCCATAGCAGAATGGAGTTGCAAAGAAGAAGAATGGGACTATGGTTGGAGCAGGCAAGGCCATGCTATTTGATCAGGGATTACCACTATTCCTCTGGGCTGAGGCATACAGGACTGTAGTATACATTCAGAATAGGTGTCCCCACACAGCCTTGGGGAGGAAGACACCAGAGGAGGTCTTCATAGGAACTAGGCCAGATGTGAGTCACATTCGCATATTCGGAAGTCTCTTCTATTGTCATGTTCATGCTGACAATAGGAAGAAGTTGGACCCTTCTAGAGAGAAGGGGTTACTTATTGGTTACAGTGAGATTTCGAAGGCATATAGAGTTTACATTCCTTCTCGCAGGAGGATCATTGTGAGCAGGGATGTCAAGTTTGATGAGGACTGGGCCTTGCGGAGATCTCTGGACTTACCAGCAGAGCATCAACCAGCATAGGAGTCGGGAGTCAAGTTGGAGGAGCCAGATGTACAGGTACAAGTACAGACACAGATCACATGTTCTAAGTTTTAATGGTTAGAGGGAGTCAGGTGGACAGGATCCTTCAGTCATTGACTTGAAGGATGAGCTGTAGAAGGAGACTCATATCCAGCAGCCACAACAGGCTGACACTAGGCCAAGGCCTAAGTGGTTTAGATCTACAGTGTAGGATTCCAGGAAGGTAGATCCTCCACAGACATCTTTTAAATGGAGTGTACCACCAGATAGGCTTAGTTATATGGCACTAATGACAGAGTTGATTAAATATGAACCTTCTAGATTCGGGGAATCTGCACAACATGATGTGTGGAAGGAAGCTATGGTTGAGGAGTATGACTCCATTATGAAAAACCAAGTGTGGGAGGTTGCGTCGAGGCCATAAGGGAAAAAGGTGGTGGGATCCAGATGGATCTACAAGGTGAGGCATGCAGCAGATGGAAGCATGGAGAAGTACAAGGCACGCAACATGGAAAAGGGGTTTTCACAGAAGGAAGGTATTGATTATGAGGATACCTTCTCCCTTGTTTCCATGTATTCTTCCATTCAGACCACTATCTCACTAGTAGTTGAGATGGGTTGGCGTGTCCATCAGATGGACGTCAAGACTGTCTTCCTCAATGGAGTTATAGAGGAGGAGGTCTATATTGAGTAGCCAGAGGGGTTTGATGTGGAGAACAGGGAGACACATGTATGTAGATTGCATTGAGCTCTTTACGGGCTCAAGCAGGCACCTCAAGCATGGCACTTGAGGATTGACAGCTATCTACGGGAGATGGGATTTCAGCGGAGTGAGGATGACCATAACCTGTACTTCTTGACAGGTGAGATGCCTCTCATACTGGTCTTATATGTTGATGATATTTTTTTCATAGGAGATGAGAGGATGATTAGAGACTGTAAGTCCAACCTTGCAGTAGAGTTTGAGATGAAAGACCTTGGGCTGATGCATTACTTTTTGGGCTTGGAGGTTTTACAAAGAGATGGATGCTTCTTCATCAGATAGGGGAAGTATGCAGTAGAGATCCTGAAGAGATTCAAGATGGAGGACTGTAAGCCTATGGCCATACCCCCAGTTTCCAACTGGAGGAAGATTGATGCATCAGGATTAGACGGATTTGATCCTACCTTGTATCGTCAGCTTATTGGATCACTTATGTATTTGGTCAACACTTGACCAGACATCAGCTTTGCAGTCAACTCTTTGATTCAGTTCATGGTGGAACCTCAGAGAGTGCATTGGATGGTTGTGTATAACATACTTCACTACATCAAAGATACAATGGAGTATGGATTGGTTTATATGCACACTAGACTATGAATGACTACTGGTTTTGGGAGAAACACATGGGAAAAATTGTTGGCACTTTGGGGTCTCTTATGGTTTTACAAACGAGGTGGATTTCATTGCATTAAATTTTTTTGTGACTCTCGTGTCACTAGTGATTCAGAAAATGACAAAGTACAACTTCATACTCTATCTCTTGAACACTGGATTAGGAAAAACCAAGTTCTTATTTTGGATTTCTCTGAAATATATTTCCAACACATCTATAGGGAACTTAATACTAAAGCTAATTCTCTTTCTAAACTTGCCATTGGGCCCATGGATGGCTCCCTTGGTTTCAAGGACTTTTACCGGAGAGTCTTAATTTACTTGGGCCTTTATAATGTTTTCTAGTTTTTTTTGTTTTTGTTTTTCTTGGTCATATTTGTTGTCTTTAGGCTATTTTTGACGGTTTATTAGCTAGTGGTGCCTTATCTAGTCTCATTAAGTTGTGGGTTGGGGTTGTATATTTGAATGAACTTATTTTGGATAGTTGTGTTTGTTAGTATTGATAGTATTTTCCCAGTATTGGGGCTTGCTTTACAACATGGACTATATAACTTTGATTTCTACTCTATGAAATAACAAGTTACATATTTTCATATCTAAAAAAACTCTTGTAAACTTTTTCTACCATGAAAAAAAAAATCAATATGTTTCAATAAAAAATTAACTATTAATATAATAATTAATTACCCATAAAAATTTGATTTATAGAAACACTAGTTTACGTTATGGAGATGTAACTTGAACATAGATTTTGTGGGCCTTATGATAAATGAAGTAATGACAATTATTTATATATGGAGACTTGAATATAGATTTTGTGGCTTATGATAAATGAAGTAATGATGATTATTTATATATCGTGAAAATGTTTTCATGTCTTGTAGGTATGTGTGGGTATAAACATATAAATAATCATCAATGGAATATATTCAATTGTTTTTCTCCGAGAAATTGGCGTGAATAATCACAAAATGGTGAAGTGAAATTTGAATTTTAAGGTAGAAATGTTTTATCATTAGCATTGTGATGTCAACAACTATATGGTAACTAGTCTACGACTGTTTTTTATCTTTCCCTCCTAGGTTCAATTCTTGTAAGTGACATGATGCTCTTTTTGAGCCCCTATGTAATGATTAGGTGGATTATGTAAATATGGCCATACCTCAAACGATGAACCACTAATAATATTTTAATCATGAAAGACTAATTAGATATATATCTTATCCTTTATCATCCAAGGGAAAAATGAATATTTTAATCCTCTAAGCCTAATTAGTCATTGAAATTTTAAATACAATGTGCAAAATAAATGAGGGTTGTTGGGGAGGGTTATATATGGCTTGGAAGGGGTGGTGTGGCTGGGTCTTATATGAATAAGAAGGATGATTAAGTCAGGTACGGTGGGGGTGTGGTTATACATGAATAAGAAGGATGAGAATATTTTTTTTAAAGGGGATTAAACAATCTTTAAAAAATGAAGCGTAATCATCTTGTGATATATCAAGGTCTCAAAATGTGTAGTGAATTAATCTCAATGGATGTTCTCATTCTTGGAGATTCTCTCATCATCCTATCAATGTTTTCACTCAAATCACAATTCTCCTTGACTCATTTAAATAGAAATATTCAAAGAGTCTTTCCCGTCCTAAGACAGTTCAACATAGCCAAACTTTTCCATCTCAAACATCACCAAAATTGAGAAGTAGACTCCATAGAAAACATTGAAGTAACCTTAGAAGATGGGGTGATTTCCATCTTAAAACCAAATGGAAATGTCTTCATCATCAATCCTATTCCAATACCTTCTATTTCACCGTATTATTGCTTGAGACATTTGGTATGAATAAACTATTAGGTATATTGAATTGGGGTTGCACCACCCTCCTTGCCAATTGACCTTATTTACCTTCCATTTCTTTGTTGCATGATGATGTTTCTTGCCACCACCCATGTGACCTCCCTCCTTATGCCACCCATCCCATTAAGCTCCCCATTATCCTTCACATCTTTGTATCCTTTCTCACTCCCCTCTAAACCTCCTTTTCCTCTCCAATCCCCCTATACTTGACATATGCATCTCAATGGTATTAGAATATTGATATTGTTGTTGTTGCACATTTACTACAAAAGTATACGTGCTCAAGAGGGATATCACTTAGTGCGACTTGGCCCTGTAGAATACCCATGGTGACCTTACGTGCACAATGCTTCACTCTGTATGTTGGAAGGCCTAATTAGAATCCCGCCTATGGGAAATGGAGGAAAATTGGGGAGCTAGTAAGTGTGAACAAGAGGGGTATGTGCAATACATTGGGAACATATGAAATGGCATGGAGACCTTTGTGGCACACCTCAATGAGATGAATTGAACCCTTTATGAATATGTGACATTCTTCTCCAACCTATTTACATAGATTGCTATTTTTTAAGATGCCCTCCCCTAGTGAGAATGTTTCCTGCTCTATCCCACAAATGAAATGCAGTGGAACTGATGGGGGAGTTTGACATTGGAAAACATGTGGAATATGTAGCCATAGTGTTTCCATGTGGCTTTAGATATTGTTTTGTTACATATCATTGTTGTTTATTCTTAATGAGTGCATTTGTTAGATAATACACCAAACACTCAATAGACTAAATACACAAACTTTGATTATTGGATTGATTGGACTATGGATGACCTAGCTATCCCTATGTAAACAACATGTCCTAGTGAAATTGATAAAGGCAGGAGTGTAATTATAAAATGTATTTTCTCAGGGAGATACACCCATCATTGATCCACTAGAGAATGTGGTTGACTTAGAGATTATAACATACAACAAAAGAAAAAAATCAATTGTTAAGAAGACATAAAGGAAGAGGAAATTAGATTTGGATAGTATTCAAATTTGCACTAGCGAGGATAAACCAACTCAAATATTATATGTCATTCCAGAGAATGGTGACAACCTTCATTAGGTATTCCCTTGAAGATGATGCAACAAATGTAAATGTCAAAAAGAGATTTCTACAAGAAAAATTTCCAATTATAAAAGTTAGGAGTTAAGTTTAAAGTTGTCAATTTATACAAAGAAACTCAAGCTTAGAAAGACACAAGAAAGAACATAGTATCAATTTGGTTTTATATGAGAAATGAAAAAGTGATTAAGATATATCCTCTTAACATTGATTTTTTGAAGCAAGAAAACATGTTTGAAATTGAACAAGGCCTTTCTTATTGGCATAAAGTGTCTCATGAATCCCACAAGCATTTGGAAGATGAGTGGGTAGCATGTTTAAAAATATGGGACTATGTTGAAGATGTTATATAAGATTTTCAACTTCCATCCTTCAAACCACAAGATAATTTTCTCCTAACACCTCAGGGGCTAGAATCTTATGAAAAAATGCTTAAAAAGAAAGGAGAAGTGCTTGAAGGTAAAAGTGATTTTTAAAGTATTTCAGATCATATGAATACCTTTTTAAAAAAAGAAGCTAAGGATGTAACTCTCCTTCAACTTTCTTTTTCCAAAATAGACAAGTACATAAAAATGTTTTCTAATAGCTTGCCTATTTTGCGCCTCCCACTTGGTCAACATATTGTTTTTCAAATTAGCCTTTGTAGAAAAATATTGAAGACTATGAAAAGTTTTGTAACACCCTGGTTTTGACCCCGACTGCATTAAATGTATATGATGTATATATTGTAATTAATCGTGGTGTGGAGCTAAAGGAAAAATCCCCACCATTGATTTATCATTTTATGTTTCAGCAATTAAAATCGATGCCGATACTATTTTGTGCTAGCCAGGCACATTATAATTATGGACACCATGTACATATGCAAATTAATTAAAATACCCACAACTAGCTCTGTCAATGCAACAATAATGAAATGGGGGCATGATTCCTAAGCATAGAGGTGGGGGGGGGGATATTCAACCTTTGGGGCCAATGGGGAAAATCCAACTGTCAGCAAAAGAACCCAAGAGAGTGGGAAACTACTTTCCTTGTCTTATTCACTAACCAATTTAATTCCCATGGGTTAGTTGGGTAGTTATTGCCTTGGGGAAACGTATGCATGGGAAGCCGTCAGTTCCGGTAGAGCTTCCAGTCCTTGACCTCACGCATGCCCAAAGAAAGGGGGGGGGGGATTTCATTCCCTTACGTGGGAAGAAAACCCATTCCACACTCACGCAGGGAGAAGCTTAGCCTCAAGCAGGAATTTGCGTTCTTCATTATCCTTTCCTGAGTTTTTGTCTGTGTGTCTAAATTCCTTCAAGTTGGAAGGGGCTGTGATCTTCATATTACGTAGGTTGGGAGATAATTTTATCCTCTCCACGAATTTTGGTATGTTGTGAGTCGTTTTGGCCACGTTAGGGCCATAAACAAATATGGAAATCGACTAGAACAGTATGAGTTATTTTTACCCATTTTCCATACCCGATTTTGGTCTATGCGATGTTCTCCCTTCGGTCCCAGAGTTGTTATTGTTGTGTGTATATGGTCATTGGTCTTTGGGCTGTCTTTGGAGTTTAAATGGGGTATGAGCTTGCTTGACAAACCTAGTGTGTGCAGGAGCCTCACTAACAGAACTAGCGGGTTGGCTTTCTTCTTTACACCCCCTGAATAGCACTAGAAGGGAAGGCATATCTCGAGGGACTGTATAGAAAAGAAGGGGATGCTTCCTTGTGTTGGGCATGTAGATGTTTTAGAAGTAAGGCTAGTTTTGGTGCAGGTGTCCACAGCTGTTTGGTTGAGCTCACTAGCTTAGAAATCAGCCTTTCCAACTCCTTCAAATCCTGATAAAACCAACTATGTTGGCTTGGCTGAGTTTTGTGGAACGTTGCAGCGATGTAGCTGGTTGCAGGACAAGATTCTACTAAGATAAGTATCTCTTGTGTTTAAATCCTTGTAACTATGTTTTGTTTCATAATTCAAATGAACATGTTAAATGCTTAAATGTATTGAATGAAATGTAAATGATTCCGCTATATGTTAATGGTTTATGCACTTGTGTATGTTTTTAGTTTCAATGCATTTTCATCATGCATATGTTCATGGGATTTACATTTCCTGGGTTAGATAGCATCATGGTTGTGTCCTCTTCGCTGAGTAGAGGAGTGGGGAAATGACAGTGTGGTATCAGAGCTACTTGGTTGTAGCATTGGGCCTCAATGGGCTAATGAGAGTCGCTGACAGAGGATATAATTACCTCTGTGGTTAGCAGGAAAAAGAAGCACAGACAAAGAAATTTTCCAAAAATTTCTTTAAGTATGAGAAATTTCCTATCAGCCTAGTTAGAAGAATCAGAGTCGATACGTCGACGAGGAAATAAATTTCAGAGTCGATACGTCGGTGAGGAAATGAATTTTGGGGCCGATATGTAGACAAGGAAATGAAGTTCGGAGCCGATACGTCGGCAGAGGCAAAAGGTTCTGACGAGCTGCAACGGAAGCTAAGAAAGGTTGAAGGAAAGTCACAGTGGCGGTTGGGTTTCCAGGAATGCACCAACGACTGCATTTTACCTAGCAAGCCATAGCGACAGGAGGAAACTAAATTTATTTGCGCAACAACGGAGCCTTCGGTGGGATTCCCTTCCAAAGCGGTGTGGCAGGCGAAAGCCCGAATGATTTCCACAATGACGGATGGAGAATCAGGTTTGTGCCAATGAACATCAGCTGGGACCAACAGACGTGCAGTGGATGACAACCAAATTTCACCCTGCTACAGCAGAAACTTCGGTGGATGTAAGTTTGGTATGAACCGCGGTGACGGCAGAAGAGAAAAGAAGAAGGAGCCGATAGCGGCGGAAGAGGAAAGAAGAAGGAGACAATGGCAGCGGAACAGAAAAGAAGAAGGAGCTGATGGCTATGAAAGAGAAAAGAAGAAGGAGTCGACAAAGGTGGAAAAGAAAGGAAGAATGAGCCGCAATGGCAGTGGAAGAAAGAAGAAGAAAGAGCCGCAACGACGGCGAGAAGAGGAAGACGGAGCCGCAACGCGACGAAAAGAAAAGGGAAAATGAGCCGCAATGGCGGCGAGTGGAAAAGGAAGAAGGAGATGATGAAGCGGCAGGTGGAAGAGGAAGATGGAGCCACCATGTTAGAGGAAAAACGGAATTCTCGCCGAAACAGAGTTTTGACAGGGCAATTCAGAAGGATTTTTAGTGGTATTTTCAGCAGGATTTCAGTGGGATTGTATGGACAAAAAAGATGGAAAATGGCAGCGTGTTTATGCACCAGATTGCGCAAAATCGAAATATTTACAAAAAAAAACCAATGGCGTTACTGTCGACTCACCCTGCAGTGCAAGCCCCCTTGACCCCCATCATCCCCTTCAAATAGTCGTTGTTGTGAAAGAAAAGTCTATTTTTGAGAAAGTTGTCAATATGGGATTTTTCCAGATGAAGGTAAGTAATTATGAATTCATGTGAATGTTATGCAGCTAACAAATTTTGTTTATTAACACATTTTGCATAATTATAGTCACCTTCAAAGAGCAGCATTCCACATAGTGCAAATTGCAAAAGTTGGGTTGTAGTTTCTCCATGAGAACCTACGACATGTATGATTATGCACAGAACCCCAATGAGTACGAGGAAGACGCTATGGGGGAAAATGTTCGAGTTGGAAATGCTGAGACAGAGTCTAATGGGAGAATATGTCAAGATACTCCCCTAGATTTTGCAGCCACAATTAGAAGCCTAAGGGTGGAAATGCAAAGTTACAGGCCAGATAATGAAAGGTTGGTTAAGGCTCAGGAAGAGGAGAATCAGCTGAATGCAGCCATGCTGCAGAGTTTGACATACATCTAGAGGAGGATGAACTCTGGGGACTGGATAGTAAGAGTAGAAGGAAGTAAAATCACTGCTAGAAGAAGGAGGAGGAGATCTCCTGGTGGGTCATCGGACTCTGAAGGATCCACTGATGGTTCAAGTTCTTCTTCCCACAAGAGTAAGAAAAAGAGGCGTTACCAGAACCATTCCCATGATGAGTTTAAGAAGGCAAGTCCGCCTACCTTAAATGGTGAGATAAAGAATGGACAAGAAATTGTAGCTTGGCTTCTTGGGATGAGAAAATATTTCCAAGTCCAAGACTATTCAGGAAATATGAAGGGTAGGGTAGCCATCTTCAATTTGACTGGGAGAGAATCCATATGGTAGGACCACTTCAGGAAGGTAAAGAAGATTAATGAAAGGAAGATTGTATGGAAGCAGTTCCAGAAGTATTTCAAGCAGAAGTACCTTTCCAACATATACTCTGATGATAATATCAAGGAATTCCATGAGTTGAGGTTAGGACAACAGACCATGGAAGAGTATGCAAACAAGTTCTTGGAAATTTTGAGGTATGTCAGGTACATCAAAGATGAAAAAGTGAAAATCCAACATTTCCTGAGTGGATTGCCTCAGTCTTACAAAGACACAATTGAGTTTTATGAACCTAGAACTTTGGAAGAAGAAATAAGGAATGCTAAGTATTGTTATGAGAAAAGAAAAGGAAAACATGATTACCATAAGACATGGAAGGACAAAAATAATGAAAAGTTTGAACAAAGGAAGAAAGGTTTCAAACCTTCTAACTTCAGGAATCAGCAGAAGCAACCAATCCAAGTTGAGAAGCATCCAGCCAGAGTGGTAGGAGAAATTCCCAGAGAACCACAGCAGAACATAGGACCCCTCCAATGTTGGAAATGTGGAGGACCCCACATGCATAAGAATTGTTAACTTGAGAATCAGAGTGCAAGGATAAATTACAACATTCAAGAGGCAGAGACAGTGGGTCAAGTAGCAAGGGTTGTCCCTATGATTTATGTAGCATTGGAGGACTGCCGAGCAGATCACTAGTCAACTGTGGTTGAAGTTGCATGTAAGATTTTTGGGCAATATGTTTCTATTTTGATTGACCCTGGTTCTACTCACAGTTACATTACTCCTAGAGTAGTGGATATTTGTGCTTTTAAGAAAGTAGAGCATAGAAAATCTTGGTTAGTTCAACTAGCCACGGGAACTAAGAGAAAGGCTAGTGAAGTGGTAGAGAAATGTCCATTGGTTATGAATGGATTGGTCACCTATATAGATTTGACTGTTCTACCACTTGGTTCCTATCATGTTCTCATCGGAATGGATTGGTTAGAAGCCCATAGGGTAAATCTTCACTGTTATAATAAGACTTTTGAATGCATGGATGAAGAAGGGAACCCAAGAGTTGTGAAAGGAATTTCGAAGGTGGTCTCTGTGAGGTAGATTTTAGCAATGCAGTTAAAGAAGTTCTGTAGGAAAGTTTTCCAGTTGTATGAAGCTCATATTTTAGAGGCGAAAAAAAAGGAAACTATTAGGTTGGAGGACTATTAGGTATTGTAGGAATCCAGGGATGTGTTTCCTGATGAGATTCCAAGGATTCCTCCAAAGAGGGACATTGATTTCACAATTGAACTTGTGCTAGGAGCAGCACCAGTGTCCAAGACACCCTACATGATGAGTACACCGAAAATGCTAAAGTTGAAGATGCAATTGCAATAGTTGTTGGAGAAGAACTATATCAGGTCGAGTGTGTCTCCTTGGGGAGCACCAGTTTTGTTTGTGAAAAATAAATATGGTACACTCGAGTTGTGTATTGATTACAGATAGTTGAAAAAAGACACCGTAAAGAAAAAATATCATTTTCCTAGGATTGATGACCTCTTTGATCAAATGAGAGGAGCAAAGGTATTTTCCAAGATTGACTTAAGATCGGGTTACCATCATGTAAGAATCAAGGATGAAGACATTCATAAGACAACCTTTAGAACAAGGTATGTACATTATGAGTTTGTAATGGTACCATTTGGCCTCACAAATGCACCAGCTACATTTATGTTCCTTATGAATAGTGTCTTCAGCAGGTATTTGGACACATTTGTTCATGTTTTCCTTGATGACATTCTTATTTATTCTAAGAATGGGGACGAGCATGAAGAGCATCTGAGATTGAAATTGCAATTGCTCAGGGAGCATAAGTTGTACGCAAAGTTGAGCAAGTGTGACTTCTATAGAGATAGGATTCATTACTTGGGTCACATTATCTTAGATGAGGGCATATCTGTAGACCCAGAAAAGATTGAATCCATTATGAATTGGCCTACTCCAAGAAATGTGATAGATGTAAGATCTTTTATGGGGCTTGCAGGATACTATCAGAGATTCATTGAAGGATTCTCCAAGGTTGCACATACAGTCACTTCTTTGCAAAAGAAGGGAATAAAGTTTGAATGGATACCGAGGTGTGAAGAAAGCTTCTAGCAGTTGAAGAACCTTCTCACAAGTGCCCCGATATTGAAGATTGCAGACCCAGAAAAATATTTTGTGGTGTGTATTGATGCATGTAGACAAGGGCTCGGAGGAGTCCTTATGTAAGACAACCACATGATATGTTATGAGTTCAGAAAGCTGAAGGAGCATGAGAATAACTATGCTACTCATGACCTAGAACTTGCAGCCATAGTACATGCTCTCAAGATATGGAGGCATTACTTGATGGGCATAAGATTTGTGCTAAGGACAGACCATTGTGGTATGAAGTACTTGTTTGATCAACCTACTCTAAATGCTAGGCAAGCTAGATGGATGGAGTTTTTATGTGAGTTTGATTTTGAAATCAAGCACATAAAGGGAAAAGAGAATAAGGTAGTTGATGCACTCAGCAGGAAGGTGCAGGAAATGNACAACAGATTGTTAATCATACTATCGGAGATGAATTGTATGAGAAGGTAAAAGACAAATTGCAGCAGCAAAGTCTTGAGAAGAGGTATGAGGGGTATAAATTGGAAGAATATGGACTTCTTACTTATAAGAACATAGTCTATATTCCAAATGTAGTAGATTTGAGGAGAGTGGTTATGGATGAGATCCATCAAGCTCCATATTATGGTCATTCCATGATATCAAAAGACAGTTTCTACAACCAGAAAGCAGTATTTTTGGTCAGGAATGAAAAAGGACATGGCTGAATATATTTCAAGGTGCATGAAATGTCAGCAGGTAAAGGTTGAGCATCAACACCCAGCAGGTTTGTTGCATCCTTTGCTAGTTCCATAATGGAAATGGGAAGTTATTTCCATGGATTTCATTACAGGATTTCCAATGACCTGGAGACAACATGATTCCATCATGGTTGTGGTGGACAAGTTGACAAAGGCAACACATTTCATACCGGTTAAGTATACGCATAAGACTGATGACATTGCAAAGATCTTCATGAAGGAGATCTTCAAATTGCATGGATTGCCTAAGGCAATAGTCTCTGACAGAGATGTCAAGTTCACTTACAATTTTAGGAAGGGTTTGTTTACCTATTTGCGTACGAAGTTGAACTTCAACACTACCTACCATCCTCAGAATGATGGGCAGACAGAAAGAGTGAATCAGGTGCTTGAAGACATGCTTCGCATGTATGTGATGGACAAACCAACAAAGTGGGAAGATTACTTACACTTGGTATAGTTTGCTTATAACAATGGACAACAAGCATCCTTGGGGATGAGTCCCTATGAAGCTTTGTATGGCAAGAGGTGTAGGACACTAGTGACATGGGATAACCCAGTGAACATGGTTGTGCTTGGGCCAGAATTGCTCAAGGAAATGGAGCAAGAGGTTGCAAAGTTCAAGCAGAATCTGAAAGTATTCTAGGACAGACAGAAAATCTATGTAGATAAGCATAGGGTGAACAGAGGGTTCAGTGTTGGGGATCATGTTTACCTCAGAGTGAGGGCAAAGAAGAGTTCCTTGAAGCTTGGAACTTGTGCCAAGCTATCACCTACATATTTTGGGTCGTTTGATGTGCTCAAAAGAATAGGGCCAGTTGCATATAGACTTGCATTGCATGCTATCCCTAGAGCTCATAATGTTTTTCATGTCTATTTCCTTAAGAAATATGTACATGATCCTAACCATGTGATAAATTGGGATGTGATTTAGGTGGAACCCAAGGGAGAGTTCCAAATCAAGCCAATGCACATCCTCGATAGGAAGGTCACAATGCTCCGAAATCGGGCCATAGGGAAAGTAAAGGTGCAATGGGAGCACTACGGTCCTGAAGAGGCTACACGGGAGCTAGAGGATGCCATGCGATTGGTACATCCATTTTTGTTCAATTTCGCGGAGCACTGAGGCGATGCTAGTATAGCATTTTTGTTCAATTTTGTAAAGCACTGAGGATAGTGCTATTTAAGGGGGAGGGGAATGTAACACCCCGAGTTTGACCCCCACTACATTAAATGTATATGATGTATATATTGTAATTAATCGTGGTGTGGAGCTAAAGGAAAAAGCCCCACCATTGATTTATCATTTTATGTTGCGGCGATTAAAATTGATGTCGATGGTATTTTGTGCTAGCTAGGCACATTATAATTATGGACACCATGTACATATGCAAATTAATTAAAATACCCACAACCAGCTATGTCAGTGCAACAATAATGAGATGGGGGCATGATTACTAAGGATAGAGGGGGGGAATATTCAACCTTTGGGGCCAATGGGGAAAAGCCAAATGTTAGCAAAAGAACCCAAGAGATTGGGAAACTACTTTCCTTGTCTTATTCATCAACCAATTTAATTCCGATGGGTTAGTTGGGCAGTTATTTCCTTGGGGAAACAAATACATGGGCAGCCGTCAGTTCTGGTAGAGCTGCCAGTCCTTCACCTCACAAAAGAAAGGGGGGGGGTCACATTTCATTCCCTCACGTGGGAAGAAAACCCATTCCACACTCACATAGGGGGAAGCTTGGCCTCAGGCAGACATTCGCGTTCTCCTTTTCTTAGTTTTTGTCTGTGTGTTTGAATTCCTTCACGTTAGAAGGGGCCATGATCTTCATCTTACACAGGTTGGGAGATCGTTTTATCCTCTGCATGAATTTTGGGATGCTGTGAGTTGTTTTGGCCACGTTAGGGCTATAAACGACTCTGGAAATCGACTGGCATAGTCTGAGTTGTTTTTACCCATTTTCCATACCCAAATTTGGTCTCTGTGGTGTTCTCCCTTCAGTCCCAGAGCTGTTATTGTTGTGTGTATATGGTTTTTGGTCTTTGGACTGTCTTTGGAGTGGAAATGGGGTCTGAGCTTGCTTAGCAAACCTAGTGTGTGCAAGATGCTCACAGACAGAGCTAGAGGGTTGGATTTCTTCTTTACTTCCCTTGAATAGCACTAGAAGGGAAGGCATAGCCCGAGGGACTGTATAGAAGAGAAGGGGATGCTTCCTTGTGTTGGGCATGTAGATGTTTTAGAAGTCAGGCTAGTTATGGTGCAGGTGTCCATAGCTCTTTGGTTGAGCTCACTAGCTTAGTAGTCAGGTGTCCATTCTCAAGGAAAAAATAAAAAGGTAGTCCCTTGAGAAAGATAAAAAACTACAAACATCCATTAATCCACAGGGAGAAATTTCTTGTAGTCCAGCAAAAAGATGTAACAAAGGGGACAACCCAAAACCCCATCAATTCAGTCATCAAGAAGGTGAAACTCGAGGTATGTAAGCTCAGAGGGCCCCCTTGATGGTGCACTATCGACCAGCTTGAACATCTCGGGTGACCTTTGCTCTAGCTAAACTATAGACAATTTGCATTCTTCTGACCATTTTCTCGTAATCCAACAATGCGATTTTGGTTGAAATCACAATTTTGATTGATCCAATTGCATTTTTTATTCCGGAAATGGATTCAGTGCCTTCAACTACCTCTGAAGCACCTTGAGTATGCAATTCCAACAACCTAACACTGCAATTTCAATCATTTCAACCAAATTTTGGCTAAAAAATTCTTTGAAAAAAAATACAAATCATGATTATGATCCTTGATTGTTTAGCTTACATCGTATTAAAAAACTTTTGAATATAACAATTTTGTAAAAACTATTTTACTCTATTGTTAATATTAAGAAACCAACTTTTGCCAAAGGAGTTTTTATATAAATGGTGAATTCACTTGCTATGAAACATAGACTATTCTAGGTTTTGGAACAACGTGGAATGTATTCTAAGAAGTGTTTGATAGGTTTAAGATAATTTTGCAAATGCTTTTGATATTTCTTTTTATGCAAGGAAAATTATAATTTGTTTGATTAAAAGGTTATTCTTTACCCGTTTCTAGTGTATTTGTTAGTCCGTGTTCTTTTGTTATTTTATAATTATTTATGAACCCCAATAAACAAATGTATGATCGATTTCACACTTGTTTTTGCTTTAAATCATTCGAATACTATTAGTTAGCATTTTGTAATATCATTTATTTAAATTAATCAATAATATATATATATATATATATATATATATGGAAACTTTGTATTTTTTTTAAAGTTCATCTAAAGGTTGTTTGGCCATAAATTCTTCAAGGTTTTTACATATCAAACATAAAAGAGTTTAGTTGGACTTTTTTTTGGATTAAAACTTTGGTATTTTATCTTGTTAAAACCATGTTGAAAATTGCAAACAACATACTCAACCTAACATGGAGTTAATGTCGATGATTACAAACAATACATTCCAATAAACTCAATGTATCTTGCTAGGTCTCTGGTAACCTCCATTTTTTCAAGGCTCTCGTCTTCATGGATCCACAAGGATAAACCCTAGGCATAAAAAAAGAAATATGATAACATATCATGGTATTTAGAGGCCTATATAATCCTTGTAGTAGTGGTGAATATGCTATGTTTTAGGGATGGAATTGACAATGATGACATAATCACATCGGTAGCACATTACTAAGACACATTGAAGATGGTGGAGTCAACTAATCAAGAGACATGTAGGACTATGAAGGCATAGCGACTAGCTAGTCATATTCCTCAAAATGATGGCATGTGTTCTTAATGAACATGTGGATGTGTGTGTGTTTTTTTTAAATGTGGACGAAGATTTGGAATAATCGCAAATGACATATAACAATTTTTCACGATGTAGGTTCAAATATCTGGAAATCAATGTTTACAGTATAATTAACTTTTTCTTTGACCAAATGCATATTTTGGGAAAACCTTCAAGCACTTCCTCTCTTTTTAAGGATGATAACTAAGTTAAATCAATCGGTTGTAAATTTGACAACATAACATGGGAGAACTTTGAGTGAGGCCCAAATCTCCTCGTTGGAATTCTTAGCACTTAACCATTCATTCAAACTAACTTACTGAGCTACAATATAAACACATTATAATATAATTAATGAAATCTAATGTTTAAATAAAATTCATTAACATTTACTATCTAAATAACTATATTTTATATATCATTTATTTAATTAAGTTTAATAAATTAATTAAGGCAATCAATAGGCCCGGATGGGTTCAATGTAAATTTCATTAAGGTGTGCTGGGAAATTGTACAGAAAGACTTATATAAAATGGTGACAAAATATCAGAGATGTGAAAAAATCGGTGGAAGCACAAATTCAGCTTTTCTAGCACTAGTTCCCAAAGAGAAAGACGCTAATTCCTTTGACATGTTTCACCCCATCTCTCTGTGTAATATTGGATATAAGATGATCACCAAAATTATGGCTAGGAGGTCTAGAAATATCCTGCCACATATCATCCTAGAGAACCAAGGAGGATTCATTAAAGGCAGGAGAATCTGGGATAATATAATCTTGGTCCAAGAGGGAATTCATTCTAGCCTGAAGAACGGTGAAATGTATGGTGGTGAAAATAGACTTAGCCAACGTGTTTGACAGGGTTTATCATTCATTTATCCTTCAAGTAATGACAATATATGGTTTCGATCCGAGCTTCATCAGTTGGGTCAAAGGCTGCATAAGTAAGCCTTGGATTGCCCCCCTTATTAATGGAAGGGCGGCAGGATTTTTCCAAGCCTCGCGAGGACTGAGGCAAGGTTTCCCACTCTCGCCTCTGTTCTATGCAATCCAAGCCTCTGTCCACAGCCTTCAACTTGATCAAGCAATTGGGGACCAATATTTAATTGGCATTAGTATGGATTAGGGAACAAAAGACATCAATCATGCACAGTTTGCAGATGACATAATTCTGCTCAGAGGGGCAAGCCAGCTCATAGCCAGAAGAATAAAAAATGAAATGGATTACTACTACCAAGCTTCTGGGAGTAAAATAAACCTAATAAAGAGCTCGATCTACAGCTGGAATATTAAACCGATGGAGATGTCTGGAATCTCCTGTAAACTAGAAATTGAAGGAGTAACTAATTGGGACTCCTTTAAGTATCTGGGGGTACCAATTTTCAAAAATAAGCCGAAAAGTTCAAACTAGAATCCACTGATTGAAAAATTCAAAAAAATAATTATTGCTTGGGGAGTTGTTTGGTTAAATATGGAACAGAAACTAGTAATGATAAAAGTTTTTCTTAACAACTTTCCCCTTTACCAATGTTCTATTTTGTTGGCTCCTTCCAAAATTCTTGCAAAAATAGAAAGTATGTTGAGATCCTTCTTTTGGCAAGGAGGAAAAAATGGTGGAGGAAAGAAATTTGCTCTTATCAGCTAGAAGATAATTAAAATGTCTTGGATGGAAGGAGGCCTTCAGATTAGAGATATGAAGTTTCAAAACTTGGCGATGGGAGACAAGCTTCTTTGGAATCTGATAAATAAAAATCCCTCCTGGAGCATTTAGGTGATCTGGAACAAATATTTTACAGGATTGAGACTTTGTTGTCTGGATACCGACCCAGGGAACAAACAAGGCTCTCCCATTTTTTCCCTATGCAAGAAGGTGCTTCTGAGGTTCAAAGAAGACATCCATTGGATTCCAAGAAATGGTAAGCAAATAAAGGTCTGGCAAGATTCAATAATAGGAAAACCACTCCCTCTCTCCCTCACTCCCAGGATTCATAAGATGGAATGATAGGAAAGGAATCAGCACAATGTGGGATATCTCTCAATGGGACAACGAGCCTCCATATTGTTGGAACTGATGGACTATGTTGAAGTGCCTAGTAGAGCTCGAAGGAGAGAAAAAACAATTTCTTGATTATTTAACAGGCTTAGCACCAGTGGCAATACGAAAGAAGGATTGGCGTGGATGGGGTTGTAGCACCGGTCTGTACACCTTTGCACAAGGTTACATAGTGTAGTGGGAAATCCAAAGTGTAGCCAATAACGCAACGATCTGGAAAAACCTGTGGGAAACCATCACGCTATTGACAATATATATCTTCTGTTGGACGTTGGTGCATGGGAATATCCTTACTTGTGAGAACTAAGAAAGGAGATGGATATAGAGTCCCTTTAGATGCCCAATGTGTTGTGAAAGCACCGAAACCATATTGCATCTGTTATTCAATTGTCCCTACGCTAGAGTTGTGTGGGATCAACTTACAATTCCATGGTTCGGCGTGATTAAGCTTCCAGGTAATGCTCAACAATGTTTTATCAATTGGGAAAAGGCGTACAAAGGATATTTGGATAAAAAAAAAGGAGTTAAAGAGTGTTGGATGAAGCTTCCAAAGCTCGTCTGCTGGCATATTTGGATTGAACATAATATCAGAATTTTCCAGAACAAAGCTCATCCTCTAAGGAAAATAGTATCCAAGACACAAGCTCTCACGGGAGAGGTTATAAAGGTCATGATGGTTCCCAAAAACAAAGCCAATCTTACAACCATTGAAATTAATTTGATGCAATCTTTTAACTTCTCTGCTGTAGACACAGATTTGGCCTTGAAGAAGTTGGAAATTTGGGAATTAAGGCTAGATGAATCTCAATTTTGAAACTGAATGAAAGAGAGGAAGATATTCAAATTTTTATTCGATGGTGCCTCAAAGGGGAATCCAAGGATGGCGGGAGGAGGAGGGGTCATCTTTTTCCCTGAGGGGAAAATAGAAATGGAATATTACTGGAATATAGGGAATGACTCTAACAACATGGCTGAAGCCTATGGGCCATGGCAAGGAATCAAGCAGCTGAAAGAAAAGGGAGTTAAGGAAGCTGTTTTCTTTGGAGATTCTCGTTTAATAATCCAAGCGGTGAATGGAGTAAGTCAGAGTCAAAACTTAAGGTTAGATAGGCTGATCAAAAGAATTAAGCTTGTCTCAAAGACCTTTCAATGGTTAGATTTATTTCATATTCTTCGTGAGCTAAATGATTTTGCAGATCATGCTGCTAATAAGTCAATGGTATTAGGGAAAAATGATATTTCGGTAAATCTTCATTTATATTCAGTTTTAGCTCCTTAAGAAGCAAGCTTTTAAGAGTCTGTTTGACTATATGTCTGGTGGATTACTCAAACAGGATTGTAAAGGAATCTGTAGGCACTAGAGGATTTGATTTTCCATAAATCAGATTGTTGTATATCTTTCAATGGTTCCTATACTGCTTTTATAATATAAAACATAATCGTTTTTGTCCAAAAAAATATAACACCGAAGGTGTTAGTAAGGGGATGGTTCTACTCAATCTTTCGTCATTTGTCGATGGTGAATGAGGAGTCGCCCTTTGTCGAGTTTTAGGTGCCCAATCCATCGTAATTTTTAAAATAAGAAAACAATTGGAATCAACATAATCCATCTATTTAGCTTGTTGGGAGATCATCGGTTACTTCCATTAGTTCACGAAGTTTGTCAGTGCAAGTTACACCATTCTAGCTTTCACAATGAAGCCAGATCCGATACACACACAGCTTAGTTGTGTTATATATATGTAGATATACTTGATACTTAAAATTTAATATAAAATACCATGCTATAGTACAGGTGCTTGGGCGCATTAATGTCGACAAAGCGGCGGGACATAATCGGAATTGCTCCAATCCCATTAACATCCAAAGTAGCAGTTCGAACCTTTGATCCCAACTCAGCTTGCATTCAGATTAAGGACCAGATTCAAAATGAAAAGAAAAAGCATCAATTACTCCCAAGCAAAGAATGTTCAGTGCCCTCCTACATGGGGTGATACACTTAATGTTTTATCACCCCTCTTTGAAGAAAACCACAAGCAGTTTATTGACACACAGGAAATAATTACCAAATTAATTTCTTTTTTAACATAAGAAAACAACTAGAATCAACGTAATCCATCGATTTAGCTCGTTCTGTACAGGAAGAAAACCATGGGCAGTTTAATGACACACATGAAATAATTATGGCTGCTGATAATATTAAATTACGATCGTTTATAGGATTGCAATGCATAGGAAGCCAAGCACAAAATTAAAGAAGTTGACGCTACTCAACACATGGACAGGAAAATGAATGAAAACAAACTCTATTACCCTCACCATCAATATAAACACACATAGAGGAAAACGAATAAAACATCATCTATATCAACGCACGGAGAGGAAAACGGATAAAACATCATTTGGGTTTTTTAGACCCTGCGTATCAATATCGCATATTTCTTTCTCAGAACCCTTGTGTTCCCCAATCATGTTAGATATAAGCATGGAAAAATAAACACAACCAAATCCTAGCTTGTACGATAATTTCAATTTTAGTGGAAATATTAAACGAACCCTAACCTTGAAATAATCATCATTATCATGGCATACATCAATATAGTGGGGAAATGGTCATTGCTTGCTCATTAACAGTCACTTTTACATAGAACCCTTTGATATTTCGATCTGAGACTTTTTGAGAATGAATAAGAGAGAATATTGAGCTTATTACAATCATAAATGAACAATTAAAGGCTCTCCCAATTTGAAATCATCAGCATTATAATGGTTCACAACAAGATAGTGGGAAATGGCACTATTTCTTCATTGTTTAACATTTTTACATGAAATATTTTGGTATTTCGACCTGAGAGTATTTTGAACTTGAAATATAGATAATTTAAATCAGAACATAAAATAATGGGGCATTATAAGCTTTCTCAAATATATCAATAGCTCACCCAAAGCGCAATCCCTCCATGAGCAAGAGTATGCAATAAAAACTGGAAATGGTTGAGAGAAAGTGCTGCAATAGAGTAAAACACGAACTTACTTGTAGCTTACACCTTAAAATGAAAATCCATTAAATCTCCATGAAATACCTGAGTGGCCTCTCCAAACACCAACTTGGATGGGAATCTTTCATCCTCGAAATCGTCCAAGGCAAGAAAACTAGTCATCCACTAGCTCTCACAATTCACAAATGACAATTTCTCAAATGAACAAAAACCATTCTCTTGGTTGATCCTGTATTTTATAAACATACTTAGCCTTATAAGGTTACAAATCCATCCATAAACTCAAGCCAATTCGAATTTGGGTGTGGGATCAATATTTACCATGTGTCCTCCATTTCCTAGCATCCCATCTTCCCCCAATTTGAGTAGGAACCCATTGAACTTCCCCAACTCACATGAGCGCCCTCTTGGATGCTCTATTTCAACCTAACATGTTAGATATGTCAGATGTCAAACTTTAGATATGATTTGTGTCATAGGTGTCATAGCATATTCATCATTGTTGTCATAGAGCTAGGGAATCTAGTCCAAGTGTCTCACTAGCTCCAAAATGACTCTTCCTCTCCCATGTAAGTTACATTTTCTTCCAAATTCGACCTATAATGCATATGGCCAAGTGTATTATCCTTATAAATTATCCAAGAAAATTTAGTCTTCCCATGGATTTGAAATCGTAAGAGGAGGATGCCATGTGGCACATAAATTCTAGCTTGTGTGGGCCCCATAGTTTCCATGTGTCTCCATCCTCGATTGCCACTTCAATTTTCTATTGTATTTATTTCTTTATATCCTTTATTAAATATTTATGCCATTCTAATGTTCAAACATCATTCATTTTCCCCCTTATTCCAAATCCCAAAGCTTCCACCCCCAACCTAGGAAACTAGTAATTTTCCTCCTTGGCAATTATTTGACCCTTAGCATCAAATTGACAAACTCTAATGAATATGGAAAAAGTGATTAGGCCATTGTGACCCAATGAAAAATTTGGGACATGAAAAATCCTCCATTCCCAATATTGCTTGTCCTCAAGTATTTTCAAACATGGGTGTTGAAGAACCTACTTTCTGTATGATTCTTTGAAGTTGCCACTGAGTTTCCCAACTTTCAGTCTTTGAGATTCCATGAATATTTGAGAGAGGAACCACCATGCTTGCTGCTGCACTACTACGATTAAAATCACTTTATTAAGTGGGGAATCCATCTCCCATATTGCTTGTTTCCCCAAAAAATTGAAATCAAGGGGACTAAAAAAATATCCGAGGGTCCCATTTCTTGTATTGCACTCCAACAATTAAGAGTGCTCTCCAACCCATACCATTAGGAAAGAGAATTCCAGGATCCCATTTTCTTGTGTGAATTCTTCCAAACATCATGAGTACATATTATATATCATCAAAGTACATAACAACATAATAAAAATGTACAACAAGGAGGTGCCTCATCAAAAAATCATGGAAGTGCTTATACCTCCAAGTAAGCATACCACCATTTGTCAAGTGCATACAAGCTTCAAGTGACCAATCAAATCTGCTCCAATGGCATAGGTTAGGATCCCATGTCCCATGATGTTTTTCCAAAGATATATAATGTGCATCAATATAATCATCCATGTGTTCTTTCATCCAAGGAGTGAATGAAGAATCTCCACCAAAATATGAACCAAATAATGAGCAAAAAAAACAAGGAGACTTCAAATGACTCAAAGAAATCTCACCCATACATCCATGAATGAGAGAATCATAAAGATATAACAAAGTAGGTGGATGGAACCAAAAATATTCTCCAATCATAAATATATTCACCCAAGTGTTGGATGAAGTTCCTCCAACATCAAATGAACCAAGTGTTGAGCAAGAAAAACCATGAGTCTTCAAGTGACTCAAATGCATATCATAGGTGCATCATCATAAAGTAGCAAAGGATGATGCTGAAAATGTAAGTAAGAATGTGCTCTAACCATGTCATCATAAAAAGTAAATCTAGGATTTCCATACTCTTCATGTGGCACCAACAAAAAGAACCCTTTCACCCATACTTCATTGAGGCTCATGCTGCAAAACATGGAATTGTAGGATGTAGGAGAATGAACTAACTAACCCAAATAATAAAAAAGTGCAGAAGTTTCATCATGGGAAGGATCCATATGGGTAGTACCATGCAGCTCCTTCAAAAGTGTGAAACCTTTGTCATAGATTGGTTCCAATGTAGAGGAATCATGCTCTTCTTTAAAAATTGCATAACCTTCATTAAGAGACAATTCAAGTTCCTCTTCCACCACATCAAGTGTTTGGATCTTTTCAAGTTCATCTTCAAACAAATAAAGCACATTCAAATTTCTACATTTATCATGATCCACCATGTCATGAGAATCCTCCAAACAATCTACCATTTGACAATCTGAAACATTGGAGGAAAAACACGTATCTTGCAACTTTCCAAGAAGTTGCTCATTTTGAATTGTGAGCTTATGATTATCCTCATTATTATTCAAGTATGCATCATGTAATAATTCATTAAGCTCAAACAAATGGTTTCTATCAAAAATCAAAGACATGAAATTACCTTTGATGTGGCACATTTCTCTTTGAATCTTCTCCATGTCTTCAAGGACGGATGTTTCCTCGAATGAAGTAGCTCTCCAACAAGAATTTGACACTAATGTTTGAGTGTCATGGAGTATTCTAAGGGTCTCTTGGATATTATTTTCATTCATATTTAAGGACCCTTCAAGAAAACGAGGCTCTTGCAAATGAACCTCCCCATATTCTTCCTTCTTGCTTGGACCAACTTCATGAAGCTCAAGTGGTGATGGGGAAGTTGATCTTGTTTCTTCTTCAACTGCTACAAGGTCTTCATTTTCATGTTTACTAGAAATTTGGCTTGCAACAACATTTTGAAATATGTTATCTATGTCACCAACATAGAGTTTTGAGCACTCGTCAGTAGGTACTCCTTCATAGTTCAAACATCCATCAGTAGATGCTCTTTGTTTCATTTCCAAGGTAGAATGTGTCTCGAAATGATATTCAATATTTTCAATAGAATTTTCTTCATACTCATGTGATGTCTCTTCATCTTTTTTTAGAGTCACCTGGGAGTGAATTTCGATCCTCTTCATGTACTACTTCTTCTATTTCACCTATTTCAGAACTAGGTGGTTCATGGGTCTCCTCCTTTTGCTCCTTCAAGCAAGTTGGTGCATTTTTCCCCTTGGTTTTCTTAAAATCAATATATTTTCTCCAACCTTGGATAACCAAAAATTTGAATCCTTTCATAATATTCTTCGTCATGTCTTCAAATATAGGTTCCATGATTTTTATACGCTCCTCACCATCATATGAGGTTCCCTTTTCATCCCTAGTCATAGTTTCCTCTTCAACAAAAACACTTATGGGTTTCAATATCTAATGGCGGTCCCTGACTTCTTGTCCTCATAAAATATTAGAACACATAAAGTGCCAAGATCATGTTCTGATACCACTGTAATGTCCCTTTTTGAAATTTTATTAAAATGCTCATTTTTTCACTTTTTTCCCAATTTCTACCTTTGACTAGTTTTGATGTCTAGGTCTCCAAATTGGCCCAAATGCTCCCAAATATTCAGGAAAGGTGTATGAATTATATTAATAATTGAATGTGATGTTCATGGATGATTTATGACCCTCCAATTACTTCTGCAAACTTGTTTAATATTCTGGTCAAAGTAGGAGTCTTTACTAGCAAATTGGGGCTCCAATTCCCCTTGGGTAAGTGTTGGAAATGGCTTCTCAAATGCTCCCAAACCCATTCAAATTTATGAAAAGAGGAAGAATATGTTTAAGGTACATTTTTAAGGTATCATATGCATCATTCTTTAGTTTATACAAGTTGTTATGACCATCTCCCAAATAGCTACAAAATTACTAATTCGACCCTTGGGGAAATGGCACCGAATCTTCTCCAAATGCAATTAAACTGAGTAAAATGAACTCAAATGCTTAAGTGATGCACATGAAACTTGTAATAATCATAAATGACAGTCCATTCATAATAAATATATCAGAGAGACATTCTTCCATTCGAAATAATCAGCATTATCATGGCATACATCAATATAGTGGGGAAATGGTCATTGTTTGCTCATTAATAGTCGCTTTTACATACAACCCTTTGATATTTCAACCTAAAACTTTATGAGAATGAAGAAAAGAGAATACTGAGCTTATTAAAATCAGAAATAGACAGTGAAATTCTCTCCCAATTCAAAATCATCAGCATTGGCGGGGTCTGTCAAAAGTATGTCGAAAGGCTCTCCCAATGCCGAGTGGATACTTTTGAAAAACTTTAGGTATTTATTGTTTACATGGTAGAGGGGTCCGTTAAAATTATGCCGAGTGGGTACTCGTTGGATGCAGAATTTAATTCTGCATCCAACGAGCTCTCTCGATCGAAATTTTAGTAAAAACACGGGGAGATATGTTGAAAATTCAAACAAAAAAAGTAGTTTTTTTTATGATACCTATCCCCAAATTTATATTAAAAAAGTGTTTAAGACCTATACGGTATTTCAAATTTAAAACAATTTCATTGGCTAGCACATGATGACATGGAATTTGAGTTAGAGTTAAAAGTCCCATTTTGAGTTGAAATTTCGTCTACTGCACCCTCGAAATTGGCCAAGGAAAGAAAACTAGTCATCCATTAGCTCTCACAATTCACAAATGAACAAAATCCATTCTCTTGGTTGATTCCTGTATTTTATAAACATCCTTAGCCTTATAAGGTTACCAATCTATCCATAAACTCAAACCAATTCGAATTCAGGTGTGGGTTCAATATTTTCCATGTGTCCTCCCTTTCCTAGCCTTCCATCTTCCCCCAATATGAGTAGGAACCCATTGAGCTTCCCCAACTCACATGAGCGTCCTCTTGGATGCTCTATTTTGACATGACATGTAAAATATGTCAGATGTTAGCCTTCATATTTGATTTGTGTCATAGGTGTCATAGCATCTTCATCATTGTTGTCATAGAGCTAGGGAATCTAGTCCAAGTGTCTCACTAGCTCCAAAATGACTCTTCCTCTCCCATGTAAGTTACATTTCCTTCCAAATTCGACCTATGATGCATATGGCCAAGTGTATTAGCCTTCTAACTCATCCAAGAACATTTACGATTCCCATGGATTTGAAATTGCAAGAGGAGGATGCCATGTGGCACATAAATTCTAGCTTACGTGGGCCCCGTAGTCTCCATGTGTCTCCATGTTCCATTGCCACTTCAATTTTCTCTTGTATTTATTTATTTATATCCTTTATTAAATATTTATGCCATTCTAATATTCAAACATCATTCATTGTCCCCCTTATTCCAAATCCCAAAGCTTTCACCCCCAACCTAGGAAACTAATAATTTTCCTCCTTGGCAATTATTTGACCTTTAGCATCAATTTGACAAACTCTAATGAATATGGAAAATGTGCTTAGGCCATTGTGACCCAATGCAAAATTTGGGACATGACAAAGTACCTCCTTAAAATCCACTAGACGAGGGAGATATGAGATAGAGCCAGAACCCTGAGGGCACGAGAAAGACAGATAAACCCTTGAATTGCCAAAAATCCTAGATTGTCCCTTAGATGAAGCGTAAGCAGGTTCACCATATTCACCTTTACCAAAAAGAGAAAAATGATCCTGTAAAGTAGAGCAAACAACCAGATCAAGTATAGAATGTAGGGTCAAACTGTTATTCCCATGTCCACCACTACACTCATCCAATAACAACCAAAAAATGGAGGCACCTACAGATGAGCAGGTAGCTCTCGAGACATAGTGGCCATACAAAATTAAATCCCCTATTTCATCAAATAGTTAGGGCTTATAAGAATTGAAGTTAGTTTTATTTGTAACTAACATTCAAACATGTATAAATAGGAAAAGATAAATGACTTTCAGATCTGAATAATTTTGTAAGAACTATTTTTGCATATTGTTAATAATTTTGTAAGAACTAGTTCTGCATATTGTCAAAATTGTATAAATTGGAAAAAAATTGAGTAGTAAAGGGAGTAAGCTATACTATAGACAACTTGCATTTTTTCGACCATTTTTCTCATAATCCAATAATGCGATTTTGGTTGAAATCACGATTTTGATTCCAGAAATGGATTCAATGCCCTCGTTTACCTGTGAAGCACCTTAATATGCGATTCCAACAACCTAAAACTACAATTTCAACCAAATTTTGACTTAAAAAATCTCTAAAAAAACAAATACAAATCATTGATGATTTAGCTTACATCGTAATAAAAAGCCTTTAAAAACTGTTTTGCTATATTGTTAATATTAAGAAACCAACTTTTGCCAAAGAGTTTTTATGAAAAAAGTGAATTCTTACTTGCTATGAAACATATACAGGTTTTGGAAGAACGTGGAATGTATTCTAAGGAGTATTTGATAGGTATAAGATAATTCCGCAAATGCTTTTGATATTTCTTTCTATGCACGGAATATTATACTTTGTTTGATTAAAAAGTTAAATTCTTTATTCGTTTCGAGTGTATTTGTTAGTCCGTGTTCTTTAGTTATTTTAGAATTATTTATGAACCCCAATAAACAAATACATGATCGATTTCACATTTTATTTATGCTTTAAATCATTCAAATACAAATACTTTTACTTTTAGTTAGTATTTTGTAGTATCATTTATTTAAATTAATTATAAATATTATTTATATTTTTTTAAAAGTTCATCTAAAGTTGTTTGGCCATAAATTTTTAAAGTTTTTCCATATCAAACATAAAAGAGTTTAGTTAAACTTTATGAGATTAAAATTTTGTTATTATTAATTAGACTTTTTTTAAATTAAAACTTTGATATTGATGTTATATATTATGTTAAAAATTACAAACAATAGACTCGACCAACATGAAATCAATGTCCATGATTACAAACAACACATTTCAATCAACTCAATGTATCTTGCTAAGTTTCTTGTAACCTACATTTTTCCAAGCTCCCATCTTCATGGATCTACAAGTATTTGTCATTAAAAAAAATATGATCACATACCTGCGACAACCGACGGATGGATTTGGTCACATAATTTCAAACGACAGACTGAATATAAGAAGAACAGAAAAGAAGATGAAATAATAATAGAGGTCCAGAGTGGTTTACCAAATACTCTCAGGGGCGCTCCTGACGGTTCTTCGCATGGGGATTCGAGCCTGCGACGCGCCCACCTTCTTGACGAGCTCATTCTGCTGCGGCCTCAGAAGGGTCTGGCCTGCCAAGCTTGCGCTTTGGATGGCTGAGGCTGTCGCCATGGTGAACGTGACAATGAGAAAATTGGTAGGACCAAGGTTAGGTAGTATCAGTGGTGAGCTTCTGTTGTGAAGTTATGCGGCTGAAGAATCCAGATCATTAAATCGGGTTTTATAGCGACGACATTATCGTCTCTTTTCTGAATACCAGTCTTTGGATTGGATGGCAAAATATCAGAACGAGAACCACCCATCTCAATCACCTCTCCATTCTCTTTCACATATTTGTAGCCTTTGTCATTTTTTTCTAAGCTATCTTTCAGCTTACTTTGAGTCTGTAACATGATAGATTCATTTTCTTGAGCAATATCTTATCCCGTTCATTCATAAATGGGAGTTTTTAAATGTGAAAAATAATGTCAATATATTGTAGGTATTGGAGGGATAGGGTATGGGGGTTTATAGCTATTGGGGGAGGATAGGGTATGGGGGGTTTATAGATATTGGGGGTATAGAAAGGGGTTTCTAGTAAAAATAAGGAATATATTGTAAAAATATGGGGTTTTTAATTGGAAATATGTATTTGGAGGGAGGATCAACAAAATGATTTTTGTAAGTAATTATCAATATATAGTGAAATTAGGGGTATAATTTAATATCTCATGAATGAAGGTGCTATGACATGGTTTCACTAAGTGAAGACCCCATGCTATATATTGACCCCATACTTGATTTGTGCATATCAATGGTATTAGAATATTGATTATGTTGTTGTTGCGCATTGACCACAAAAGTCTAAGCCCTCAAAAGGAATCTCACTTAGTGTGATCAAGTCCTGCAGGATACCCATGGGGACCTTACATGCACAATGCTTTACTCTACAAGTTGGAAAGCCTAATTAGAAGCAACCTATAGGAAATGGAGGAAAAGTGGGGAGCTGGTAAGTGTAAGCAAGAGGATTAGGTGTAGTACATTGGGAACATAGGAAATGGCATGCAGACCTTTGTGGGTTGGAAGGCCTAATTAGAAGCAACCTATAGGAAATGGAGGAAAAGTGGGGAGCTAGTAAGTGCGAGCAAGAGGAGTAGGTGTAGTACATTGGGAACATAGGAAATGGCATGCAAACCTTCGTGGCTCACCTCAATGAGATGAATTCAACCCTCCATGAATATGTGACAATCCTCTCCAACCTATTTACATTTAGATTTCTAATTTTGTAGGATACTCTCCTTTGCTAAGAATTTTTCCTGCTCTATCCTAAAAAGGAAATGTAGTGGAATAAATGGGGGAGTTTGACATTGAAAAACATGTGGAATATGTAGCTAGGGTTTTCATGTATCTCTAGATTTTGTTATCTTATGTAATGTTGTTTATTTTGAATGAGTGCATTTGTTAAACAATATACTTGACACTTAACAGACTAAAGATATAAACTTTGATCATTGGATTGATCGAACTATGGAAGACCGGGTTATCCCTAGGAAAACATGTACTAGTGGAAATGATAAAGGCAATAGTGTAATTATTGAAGAAGTAATAACCCAACTAAGTTATAAAATATATTTTCTTGGGAAGATATAACCATTGTTGATCCACTAGAGGATGTGGTTGGCTCAAAGATTATATCATACAACAAAAGAAAATAATCAATTGTTAAGAAGACACAAAGGAAGAGGAAATTAGATATGGATAATGTTGTAACTTGCACTATTGAGGTTGTGGTTTTAGATTACAAGAAGACCATGAAATTGTTTGAATGAATATCAATAGGGTTAGCAATAACTCATGGCACTTTAGATAAAGCTCAATTTAACTCAAAAGGATATTTAAAGTATAAAAAAGAGCAGTGATGGAAAACCAAGTCAAATATTATAAGTCGTTCTCAGGAATGGACCGACAACCTTCATTGGATGTTCCCTTGAAGAGAATGTTACAAATATAGAGGTAAAAAGAAATTTCTACAAGAAAACTTTCCAATTGTGGGAATTAAGTTTAAAATTGTTAATGTATACAAATAAACTCAATCTTTAAAAGTCACACAAGAAAGAACATAGTATCAATTTTGTTTTATAAGAGAAATGCAACAGGTTATTAAGATAGATCCTTCTAACATTAAATTTTTGAAGCAAGAAGACATGCTAGAAATTGAGCAAGGCCTTTCCTTGCTTATTAGGATAAAGTGTCTCATGAAGCCCAAAAGAATTTGGAAGATGAAAGTGTAGAATGATTAAAAATATGAGACTATGTTGAAGATGTTATAGAATACTGTCAACTTCCATCCTTTGGACTATAAGAGAATTTTCTCCTAGCACTTCGGGTGATAGAATCTTATCAAAAAATGCTCCAAAAAAGGAAAAGTGATTTTCAAAGTATTTCAAATTATATGAAGACTTTTTTGACAAAAGAAGCTAAGGATTTAACTTTCCTTCAACTTTGTTTTTTCTAAAATAGACAAGCCTATAAAAAGGTTTTCTAAGAGCTTGTCTATTTTGCTGGCCCCACTTGGTGAACATACTTTTCCTTGAATTGGCCTTTGTAAAAATTTATTTGAAGAATGGGAAATTTTTGACAAATATTTAGCTAAGAATAAATCCCATAATACTTGCTCAACATACTTTTCCTCAAATCAACCTTTGTAAAAAATTATTTGAAGAGTGGACGAAATTTGACAAATATTTAGCTAAGAATAAATCCCATAGTTCGTCAAATAGTTAGGGTTTCTTCAAGAATGAAAGTTAGTTATTATTTTTGTCTTTTCATGAAACTCTAAAAAAATTTAAAGCTCATCGAAACTTTGTTTGGCCATTAATCCATAGAGTTTCTCTAGATCAAACATGAAAGAGTTTAGCTGGATTAAAACCTCGTTGTTGATGTTGGGTATTTTCCCTTGTTAAACTGTATTGGAAATCACAAAAAGCTGTAATATCCGTATTTAGATATTCTTGAAAGCTATCTCTATTGAATAGTACAATAGAAAATAGTTCCATGTTGGATAATTATATAAGAGTAAATAGGAATATGAATGATGATTTACACGAGAAATTATGCTTGTATAAATACCTACACAAGGGTTGCCTTGATGATGAGATGCCACCTTTCATATGGTTCCTTTTCATTTACCTTTTCATTTAATTATTTAATTAATTGATCAATATTATTAATATTTATTATATATTTTGTTCATTACATTGCCTTCCCCTTAAGGGAACCTTTGTCCTCAAAACTTTTTTAAAGACAAGGATTACGTCTGATTTCTTGTCCATAATGACGTCTTCTCGAAAAATAGATGCAACATTTGTGAAGTTGTCCATCCGAGATATATCTTCATTGGATTTGTTTGTTGATCACTTTGTTGGATGGAATTTATCGTTTTATGTTTAGCTTGTTCATTTTGTGTTCTTTCTCTTGTGAAATCATAACTCCTCCGTTTATGTTCATTTTTGACCCTCTCGTTGGTCAAAAGGATTTTTATGGTTTGGGTGTCGATAAGGAGTTTTTGTTGTTTGCTTTTTAACTCGAGTGACTTCTTGTTCAATAACTTGAATTTGTTTGCTTGAGAGTCTAGAAGCTTCTTTATGGGATTGCTCTAATTTGTTCTCTTATAGAGTGTCATTACTCTGAATCTTTTTGAACCTTTCTACTTGCGACTTTTTGTCCTCTTTTAACTCTTTGATTTTCTCTTCTAGTTCTTGATTAATATTTATAAGACGATTAATTTTATTCTTACTTCTCCATAATTTTTCCTTTGAATTCTTCATTAACTTGTTCTAACTTTCAAATTCTTTTTAACTTCTTGACATTTGTAACTAACGTCTTGTTATGATTCTTTAGTTGAAATACTTCTTCAGTCTTGCTTGTTAATGTATTATTGCTTTTTGTAATTTCCAACTTGTGTGCCCTTCTAATGTCGGCGTATTTCTGTTGGAGTTCTTTCATTTTTTGTGGATGTTGACATATCTTGGATTCTTAACTTTCCAAATTTCTCTGGACTTATGCAATTTTTTCATCCTTGTCGTTCAGGAGCGCTTTCAAATGTGCCATTTCTTCTTTTTCCTTACTGTGATCAAGTTTCTTCTTGATACCTTGTTTTTGTGATTTATGATTGAGATGCTTTAATTCCTCAATCTACGTGAACAAATCTTCCATTTGTTTTTCTTGGTCCAAATATCTCGTCTTTAAACTCCTTTTGAAGATTCTATAAGTCGATTGTCATTTGTAATATTATACTTTCATTTAAATTGACAATTGACTAATTCATCTTCTAATTTTTTTATCTGAATATATGAACCATAAGCCATGGTTAGGACTGGACTTGTATTCTTATGAAAATGCTAGATTATCCTTGATTATGATCCTTCGTCGACAATTTGGTCTTCAAATTTTTCGATGGTAAATGGTCCCCCTTTGACTTGGATCTTTTGTCAATAATTTATCTTTGACTCCTTTAATAAGAGGTAGAACGAAGGGAGTAATAACCCCTAATGTAGTTCCCTCGGAAGAAATTCTTCTTTTAACTTTGACTTCTTTTCTTCTTAAAACTTCTTTGTGGATTGTGTGTAGATTGGGTGGTTGGGAAGAAAGAATGTTACCCTCCCCACCCAAGTTCAAATCTTGGGGATTAACTTTTATAAAAAAGAAATATTAAGCCTTGGGACTCACCCTTATAATATATTTTCTTAAATAGACTTGTAAGGCACTTTAATATTTGTCAATCTAAAAATACGATTGATCCTTCACTCTATAATTTAATTCTTTTTTCTTTATCATAAAACCTGTTTTTATTAATGTAATGGTTTAAAAAAAATCAAGTTTGGTTTCACAATACAATGGGTTGTTTGTTTTTCCTCCATTTTCTTCTTCTTCTCATTTTTCTTTTTACATTTTCATTATATGTCTTGTTTATAAAACCATGTGTGGTTTTTTTAAACCTTGTGTTTTTTTCCCTTCTTCTTCTTTTTATTGTTTTACCTCTTCTATTTTCCTTCTCGGTCAAAGACCACAACTTTAGGGAAACCCTAGGATAATGGTTAAAAACCAATTTACACAATGTGTAAATAATGGCCAAGGGCTGGATCGCTTTGATACCAATGTAATATTTGTATCTGGATATTCTCGAAATCTATCTCAATTGAATAGTCCAATAGAAAATAGTTCCATGTTGGATAATTATATAAGAGTAAATATGAATATGAATAATGATTTAAACGAGAAATGATGCTTGTATAAATACCCATGCAAGGGTTTCGTTGGCGACGTGACACCACCTTTCATAAGGTGCCTCTTCATTTACCTTTTCATTTAATTATTTAATTAATTTATCAATATTATTAATATTTATTAATGCATATTTATAATATATTGTGTTCATTACATTGCCTTCCCCTTAAGGGAAGCTTTGTCCTCAAATCTTTATCGAAGAAAAGGTTTACGTCTAATTTCTTGTTTGTAATGACATCTTCTCAATCTTTGTGTAAGTAACTGCAACACACAGTGAAACAAAATGATATGAGTTACGATTTTCCAAGAAAAATTGACGCATCGTTTGTGAAGTTGTCCATCTGCGATCTATCTTCATTCTAGTTGTTTTTATTGCTTTTTTGGATGTAATTTCTTATTTTCTGTTTAGCTTGTTCATTTTGTGTTCTTTCTCTTATGAAATCATAACTCCTATGTTTATTTTCATTTTGAACATGTTGTTGGTCAATAGTATTTTTATGGTTTGGGTGTCGATAATGAGTTTTTGTTGTTTGTTTTTTTATTGGAGTGGCTTCTTGTTCCTTAACTTGAATTTGTTTGTCTAAGAGTCTGGAAGCTTCCTTCTAGAATTGCTCTAACTCTAATAGAGTGTTATTAATTTGAATATTTTTGAATGTTTCTACTTGCAACTTTTTGTCCTCTGTTAACTCTTTGATTTGCTTTTCAAATTCTTGATTAAGATTTCTCAGACGATGATTTTATTTTTGCTTCTCTATAAGTTTTCTTTCGAAGTTTTCTTTAACTTGTTATGACTTTATAAAAGCAGTCGATTTCATCATGGCGCCTATTCCACGACCTTCTCTTTCACCATACGCTTGCTCGAGGATATTTGGTATGAATAGAACCTTAGGTATATTGAATTAGGGTTACACCACCCTCCTTTCCCATTGACCTTAATTCCCTACCATTCGTTGTTGCATGGTGATGTTGTCTGCCACCATTCATGTGACCTCCCATCCATCTCAATCTTTTTTCCATTCTCTTTCGCATATCTATATGCTTTTTCACTCCTCACTATAGTAGCATAATTCTAGTACAAATACAACTTGATCCGGAAAAATATGTAACAAAAAATCTATTACGGAAAAAATACATATTATTCAAAGTTTAAAAAATCTTAAAATACACATAGACTACTCAATATTTACATGTAGTGTTGGAATTTGACCAGCAAGAGCCTTTTTGCCCATACCTCCCATCACAAAAAATAAAATAAAAAACATTAAAACATCTATATATAGTGGCCAAAAGGGGAAAATGTTTATCTAATAATATATTTATAAATTTAATTATAAAAAGGGGGAAACATTTATCTAATAATATATTTATAAATTTAATTATAAAAATATTGAATAATTAAAATGCCAAAATTAAACTATAAGACAATAAAACCAATTTCTAATATTATATTCCAAAAAATGTTACCCTAACTAAAATCTAAAATTATACCTAGTTACTAAACTTTATATTACAAAATAAAACTAAAATAAAACTAATCTAATATTTGATATTTATAACTAAAATATAAAACAAAATATTTATTCTAAATTTTAAAGCCTTAAAATTTTAAAATGTAAAACTATTTTTAAATGGATTGTGGAAAAATTAAAAATAAAATTAAACAATAAAATTGAAATAATTCTTATTTTATAATACATGCCAAAAATATAGGAAAATTTATCGTATCCATATTATGCCGAATATTCGGTGATTTTTGAACTCCCTCCGAATTTTCGTACAGGAAAGTCCAATACAACCGAGTTATGCTACTATGCTCCCCTCCAATCCACCTCCCAGCCCAATTTGCCTCTACAATCGCCCCATACTTGATTTGTGCATATCAATGGTATTAGAACATTGATTATGTTGTTGTTGCGCATTGACCACAAAATTATAGGCCCTCAATGGGAATCTCATTTAGTGTGATCGAGCCCTACAGGATACCCATGGGGACCTTAGATGCACAATGCTTCACTCTGTAGGTTGGAAGGCCTAATTAGAAGCAACCTATAGGAAATGGAGGAAAATTGGGGAGCTAGTAAGTGTGAGCAAGAGGAGAAGGTGCAATACATTGGGAACATAGGAAATGGCATAGAGACCTTCGTGGCTCACCTCAATGAGATGAATTCAACCCTCCAAAAATATGTGACAATCCTCTAAAACATATTTACATCTAGATTTCTAATTTTCCAGTATACCCTCCTTTGCTAAGAATTTTGCCTACTCTATCCTAAAAAGGAAATGTAGTGGAATAAATGGGGGAGTTTGACATTGAAAAACATGTGGAATATGTAGTTAGGGTTTCCATGTGTCTCTGGATTTTGTTATCTTATGTAATGTTGTTTATTTTGAATGAGTGCATTTGTTAAACAATATACTTGACACTTAACGGACTAAAGATATACACTTTGATCATTGGATTGATCGAACTATGGAAGACCGGGTTATCCCTAGGAAAACATGTACTAGTGGAAATGATAAAGGCAATAGTGTAATTATTGATGAAGTAATAACCCAACTAAGTTATAAAATCTATTTTCTTGGGAAGATATAACCATTGTTGATCCACTAGAGGATGTGGTTGGCTCAGAGATTATATCATACAACAAAAGAAAATAATCAATTGTTAAGAAGACACAAAGGAAGAGGAAATTAGATATGGATAATGTTGTAACTTGCACTATTGAGGTTATGGTTTTAGATTACAAGAAGACCATGAAATTGTATGAATTAATATCAATAGCGTTAGCAATAACTCATGGCACTTTAGATAAAGCTCAATCTGACTCAAAAGGGTATTTAAAAGTATGAGAAAAAAACAGTGATGGAAAACCAAGTCAAATGTTATAAGTCGTTCTCAAGAATGAACCGACGACCTTCATTGGGTATGCCCTTGAAGAGAATGCAACAAATATAGAGGTCAAAAGAAATTTCTACAAGAAAACTTTCCAATTGCGGGAATTAAGTTTAAAATTGTTAATGTATACAAATAAACTCAATCTTTAAAAGTCACACAAGAAAGAACATAGTATCAATTTGGTTTTATAAGAGAAATGAAATAGGTTATTTAGATAGATCCTCCTAACATTCAATTTTTGAAGCAAGAAGACATGTTAGAAATTGAGCAAGGCCTTGCATTGCTTATTGGCATAAAGTGTCTCATGAAGCCCAAAAGAATTTGGAAGATGAATGTGTAGAATGCTTAAAAATATGAGACTATGTTGAAGATGTTATAGAAGATTGTCAACTTCCATGCTTTGGACTATAAGATAATTTTCTCCTAGCACCTCGGGTGATAGAATCTTATCAAAAAATGCTCAAAAAAAGGAAAAGTGATTTTCAAAGTATTTCAAATTATATGAAGACTTTTTTGACAAAAGAAGCTAAGGATTTAGCTTGCCTTCAACTTTGTTTTTCTAAAATAGACAAGTCTATAAAAAGGTTTTCTAAGAGCTTGTCTATTTTGCTGGCCCCACTTGGTGAACATAATTTTCCTTGAATTGACCTTTGTAAAAATTTATTTGAAGAATGGGAAAATTTTGACAAAGATCTAGCTAAGAATAAATCCCATAGTACTTGGTCAACATACTTTTCCTCAAATTGACCTTTGTAAAACATTAGTTGAAGAGTGGAAAAAGTTTGACAAAGATTTAGCTAAGAATAAATCCAATAGTTCGTCAAATAGTTAGGGTTTCTTCAAGAATGAAAGTTAGTTATTATTTTTGTCTTTTCATGAAACTCTAAAAAAATTTAAAGCTCATTGAAACTTTGTTTGGCCATTATTCTATAGAGTTTCTCTAGATCAAACATGAAAGAGTTTAGCTGGCTTAAAACCTCGTTGTTGATGTTGGGTATTTTGCCTAGTTAAACTGTGTTGGAAATCACAAAAAACTGTAATATCCGTATTCAGATATTCTCAAAAGCTATCTCTATTGAATAGTCCAATAGAAAATAGTTCCATGTTGGATAATTATATAAGAGTAAATATGAATATGAACGATGATTTACACGAGAAATTATGCTTGTATAAATACCCATGCAAGGGTTGCCTTGGTGATGAGATGCCACCTTTCATATGGTTCCTCTTCATTTACCTTTTCATTTAATTATTTAATTAATTTGTCAATATTATAAATATTTATTAATGCATATTTATTATATATTTTTTTCATTACATTGCCTTCCCCTTAAGGGAACCTTTGTCCTCAAAATTTTTTTGAAAACAAGGATTACGTCTGATTTCTTGTCTATAATGACATCTTCTGGAAATATAGATGGATCGTTTGTGAAGTTGTCCATCTGAGATATATCTTCATTGGATTTGTTTGTTGATCACTTTGTTGGATGCAATTTATCGTTTTATGTTTAGCTTTTTCATTTTGTGTTTTTTCTCTTGTGAAATCATAACTCCTCCGTTTATGTTCATTTTTTACTCTGTCGTTGGTCAAAAGGATTTTTATGGTTTGGGTGTTGATAAGGAGTTTTTGTTGTTTGTTTTTTTACTCGAGTGACTTCTTGTTCATTAATTTGAATTTGTTTGCTTAAGAGTCCGGAAGCTTCCTTATGGGTTTGCTCTAATTTGTTCTCTTATAGAGTGTTATTACTCTGAATCTTTTTGAACCTTTCTACTTGCGACTTTTTGTCCTCTTTTCACTCTTTGATATTCTCTTCTAGTTCTTCATTAATATTTATCAGACGATTATTTTCTTCTTGCTTCTCCATAATTTTTCCTTCGAATTCTTCATTAACTTGTTCTAACTTTCAAATTCTTGTTAACTTCTTGACCTTTGTAACTAAGGTCTTGTTATGATTCTTTAGTCGAAATACTTGTTCAGTCTTGCTTGTTAATGTATTATTGCTTTTTGTAATTTCCAACTAGTGTGCCCTTCTAATGTCGTCGTATTTCTGTTGGAGTTCTTTCATTTTTTGCGGATGTTGACATATCTCAGATTCTTGACTTTCCAAAATTCTCTAGACTTACGCAATTTTTTCATCTGTGTTGTTCAGGAGTGCGTTCAAACGTGTTAGTTCTTCTTTTTCCTTATTGTCGTCAAGTTTCTTCTTGATACCTTGGTTTTGTGATTTTTTATTAAGATGCTTTAATTCCTCAATTTGCGTGAACAAATCTTCCATTTATTTTTCTTGTTCCAAATATCTCGTCTTTAAACTCCTTTTGAAGATTCTATAATTCGATTGTCATTTGTAATCTTATATTTTCATTTAAATTGACAATGGACTAATTCATATTATAATTTTTTTATCTGAATATATGAACCATAAGCCATGGTTAGGACTGGACTTGTATTCTTATGAAAATGTTAGATTCTCCTTGATTATGATGCTTCGTCAACAATTTGGTCTTCAAATGTTTCGGCGGTAAATGGCCCCCCTCGACTTAGCTCTTTTGTCGATAATTTGTCTTTGACTCCTTTAATAAGAGGTAGAACGAAGGGAGTAATAACCCCTAATGTAGTTGCCTCGAAATAAATTCCTCTTTTAACTTTGATTTCTTTTCTTCTTAAAACTTCTTTGTGGATTTTGTGTAGATTGGGTGGTTGGGAAGAAGGAATGTTACTCTCCCCACCCAAGTTCAAATCTTGGGGGTTAACTTTTATAAACAAGAAATATTAAGCCTTGGGACTCACCCTTATAATATATTTTCTTAAATAGATTTGTAAGCCACTTTAATATTTGTCAATCTAAAAATGGGTGAAATCATGAATCTGGGTGTCTATTTTGGGGGGGGGTTGTAATTACAAAAGTAGTGTTGTTTTTGTAAGTTTGTCTACTTCGAGCAAAGAAAAATTACATTTATATTTAGAATTTCATTGTGTAGTAAAAACAAAAGTTGTAGATAATTGTGTTTGCTTTCTATCGGTTATTTTTTAGATTTTTTTTATTGCCATTTGATATGTCATTTTTTCAAGTGTTTGATAGTATGTTATTAATTAATGAAACTATGATAAATAGTCATGTTTTTAGACACCAGTTAATTCATTATTAAAATATTGTTCATTAAAAAGAAAATATGTTATGATGATCTAGACAGATTGTGCTAGCATTTGTGTATAAGTTTGTATCCAACAGCCGCATGCAATAATTATTAGAATTTTTTGAAGTGGACCAATCTAAAAAACTAACATAAAACTGGCATGTTTAGTTAGACACAACTTCTTCACTAATTTCCAATTAAAAACCAAAAAACTAAAAGTACTCTTTTGAAGAGAACACATCAATGTTGAGGGCCATGATTTTTCCAAATTTTTTCATCGTGTCTGTAATTAGTTATTGAATTTTCATTTCAATGAATTCTATTAAATTTTGAAGAAATCAAGACACCTTCTAAGAAAAATAATAAATAAAATTAGTGGATCACACCAATTTCAACAAAATTTGTATCTATATAAAATAGATTGAATTATGCAACTAATGGTAGTATTTGTCAAGAGAAATTGTAAGTATTTGATATGATCTGATCTCTCCGAAATTGCCGGAACAATCAGAAATGGGATGGAACTCCATTTTTGAAAATTTACAGGTATTCGACCGAACTAAGTTTTCGGCCAAAAAATATTAAAAGTTCGGCCAAAAAACATTACACTTTCGGCCGAAAGTTAGTTTTAATGGACGGAAAACAGTTCGGCCAAAAAACTAGTTCGGTTGAAAATCCCAATTAATTTTTTTCGGCATGCCGGAAAAGAACTTGAAATGTTTTTTCGAAACATCATTTTGTTTCATAAACTTGAAACTTTTTATGTTTTTTCGAAACACCGTTTCAATTCATATTTAGATGAATGTTGTATATACATATTTGATCAACATTTTACACAATTATAGACGAAGGAAGGCTCTTTTTTTTGGTAAGTGTTCTTAAAACTTATGTTTTAAGATGAACGCTATTTTTATTTGATAGCAAACATTATTTTGGAAAATTTGTTATGGTAAATTGTTCTTAGAAACTATCTTGCTATTTATATTTAATAGTAAAGATTCTTTTCATAAAATGTTTATGGTAAAATGTTTATAGTAAAGTGCTTTTAGAAATTATCTTCTAAGGTGGAGACTTTTTTTCTTTACTGAAGATGTTTCTGGAAAATATTTTATGGTACAAAGTTTCTTAACAATTCTGCACCAATTTATTCTATGATACATTTTTTTGTAATATTTTGAACAATATTTTATGGACATATTTATTTTTTATAACCTTGTCTTAAACTGGTTAATTATCAATTTTTAGTAGTCATCTTTTCGCATTTTAACTGGTTATTTATATTTAGTGGACGCGAATTTATACCGGGTTAATTATACTTTTATAACATTTAAATATTAAATTGTAATTTTTTTTGTAATTCACGTGTCCTAGAAGTGACAAATTTGTTTGATAAACTGCCTTGTAGCCATTATCACTACTTTTTGTAGTCATGTTGCTTGAGGTGGATGACTTTTACTTTTATTTTATTTTCTAAGGTGAATGTTTTTCTCTCATGATTAAGATTCTCTTGAGGGCAATTTATTCTAAGGTGAAGGTATACATTGAATAATCATGGGCAACAAAAAAACATGAAAGAGGAAATCTAATCGCACTCGAGATGATGTCTTACATAATGAAAAGAAAAAACTCAAATACCATGAAAAAAGAAACAAAAGAATACAAATATTGAAGACATAGCTAATGATGATGTAACCAGAGACTTGCATCAAAATGTTGATGATATGAATGTTCAAAATCAAACTCAAGAAGAAATTGAACTAGGTACACGTACAAAAATTGTAAATTTGTTTAAAATGCAATATCTGGTTTTTGTAAAATGATTATATTTTTGAATATAATTTCCAAATGCAGATATAAATGTTGAAGACAATGAAGAATCACAAAACGATGCAAATATTCAATCCAATAGAGGTTATATATATATA
>LPNX010771016.1:52360-70291 GCA_001517045.1 Pseudotsuga menziesii
TTGTATCCATGTTTGTGCCTAATGTTTCATCTTGTTTTACGTCATATTTTGCATCTAGGTTTGCACCTAGTGTTGCATATTGGTTGATGTCCTTTTTGCATCTATGTTTGAGCCCAATGTTGCACCCAGTGTTGCGCCTAGTGTTGTGCCTAGTTTTGCACCCATGTTTGTATCTAATATTGCATCTAGTTGTGTGTACAATGTTGCATCCCATATTGCATTCAATATTACGTCTAGTTTTACATCCAATGTTTCGTCCCATCTTGCATCAAATATTGTGTCTCGTTTTAGGTTTTTGTTTGCGTCAAGTGTTGCTTCCAGTTTTGCACCTGGTGTTATGCCTGTTTTTATGTCCATCTATAGACCATATTTTGTGCTCAATTTAATGTCTAATTTTACCTCTAGTTAGGAGTCCACTTTTGCATCTATTGTTGCATCTAGTTTTGGGTCGCCTAGTATTGCATCTAGTTTTGAGTCATTAATTGTGTCTAGTGTTGAGTCTTCTTTTGCATCCAATTTTGCTTTTACCGTGACATCCATTTTTGTGTCCACATTTGTGTCTGACATAGCGTCCACTTTTGCATCCACTTGTGTGTTTGGTGTGACGTCCACTTTTACATCTTGTTTTGCATTTAGTGTTGCGTCTAATATTGCATCCATCTTGCACTACTACATTTTTTACCTTTAGAAATACACTGCAATATCATTAGGACATGGAGGAATCGAACCACCAACCTCCTGCTTGTAAGGCAGGCGCTCTTCCATTGAGCTAGCACCCTTAAGAATCGGGAAGAGGAGCAATATTAACACAGATTTCATCATTTGAATTCTAATAAAAGACAATAAGATCCAAAGACAGTGATGCTTAAAATCCAGTTTATTTTTCCAAACACATTAATAAGCACAAAAATCTACCATGATCAGGCAACAAAATATCCTAAACAATTACACAATCTATTAAAGTGGTTCGTAAAAGGGTCTTAGAGAACAAGATAATGTATTGATGCATACCTAATAACCTAAACTTGAGAAGGATAGCGAATAAGGATGTGTTTAAGAAATAGTTGTAGAATCCAATTGAGGATTGTGTGTTGCTACATAAATGTTTCTATTTGTTGATTATGTGATTTTGTTCAACAATGGGATGGTAAGAGAAGCACTCATGAATGGTTATTAAAAGAAGATGCCTACCTCAAGATTCTTTAAGCCTCGCCTGAAGTCTAGTTGTTGTTTCAATTTTCATCATGCTAGGAATAGGCTGTTCAGTTTTGGTGAGACCTCTGGATTTACATGGACAACAGTAAAACCCTGATTGTGATGAACGAAATAATTTCATCTGCACAGGTGAACTTTCAATTATATTATTAAAAAAATCTTGGTGAATGAAATAAATTGACCACAGCTTGAAAACTATAGTGTCATCATGTTAGTGCACTTGATTAAGCATCCTATTTTGACAGACTCTTGAAGACTTTATTCAAAAGTTCACATACTCTCTTTGACAACTAAATACGTAGATGTTCTCTTTTACAACAAAACTAAGGTTATTAAACAGAATCCGGATTGAAAATATTTAAGTGCACATAACAAGATACATGGACTCAAAATTGTCTTTAGTTAATGTTGTTTCTAGATGGTACATTTCATCTTCATAAAGCTGTTGTCTAAACTATTGTCTTTGGTTATTTCAGTCATTCTGAATCTTAACCTCCTTTCTTAAACAAGCTAGTACATCTTTTTCTGGAACATTTCCTAACTGTTTACAACACTGGAGTCAGATTGTTATTGATATGTTGTGCAGGACCTCTGACCCTCTAGAATCTAGACATGTATGCATGACCAATTAAAATGTTCATAATGACCAACCAGCTCGAATTGGTGTTTTAACATTCCTTAAAGGAAAAACAAATAAAGTGGGAAGGCTAGGTTTACCATTTGTAAGGAGACTACTATTATACCCAAGAAAGAGAGAGAGAATTAGTTAATTATTTTGTCCCATAATGGACCACAAATATCAAAACATCCTCAGTGTAGAAACCACTTGTCACTAATTAGATGCCTTCCAATATTCCAATAAAGTACCTAATCTCCTCAATGGACCCTTATCCAAGGTCTGTTCCATTTTAGATATCAAATGTTCAGCCTATGAGGATTGGAAATCCCAATATTATATAGACCTTTACTTTGGTCTGGTCATGGAATCCATCCAACAACCAACTGTGGTTAATCAAAGCCCTTTCCTAGACTACAAAGATCAAGATGGCTTTGTTTATAAGTTGAATCAATTGTGTGTTCCATCTAGATCAACTTGCCTTCTGCTTATCAAGGATCTTAAAGTCATAAACCCAGATCTCTCGAGCACCAAGAGAGATCATACTTCTTGAGGTATAATTTTTTTATTATTTACTCACATGTCATGTATTAGTTCCTTCATATTAAATAATAAAAAAATTACGCCTAACGAAATTTAATCCCTCTAAGGGCTTGAAGATCTGGGCTTAAGATGGATATACACTGGTTACATCACATTACATACATTCACTCAAAGAATAACCTGTAGGTCCTTAAACAGAAATACGTGTTCACATCTATCAACACTTCAGATTCTGCATGTACTTGAACTCTGTATTAAAACATTGAGGAGTGCAAATACTGCATGGTACAAGGTAATTCAAAGATGGATATGCGTTGGTTACATCACAATACATATCTACACTGAAAGAATAATCTACAGGTCCTAAAACAGAAACATGTGTTTGCATCTATCAACACTTTAGATTCTGCATGTACTTGAACTCTGTATTAAAACATTGAGGAGTGCAAATACTGTATGGTACAAAGTAACTGAGCTTAATAAATCTGCAATTTGGAAATTATGGACAACAAGCAAATCTTGAATAGAAAATCACACTAATATATCATTGGAGGAAATTACAATGGTAGCCAACACACAGGTGTCCTAAAAAGGGGTTGACACCACCATCCATGGCATCCTACTAACAAAATTTTCTAAGCCAATATAACACACTATCAACTACAACTTGATCGAGGGAAAATGGACATTGTTCTTGCTAGGCTAAGAAATGCGCTTCACTAACTTGACAATGTCACACTGAAAGTCTAGTGGATGGCTCAACTCTAGATGGCCCTAGGGAAGACAACCTACATTTAGTGTATCTGGGATTCCATCTAGACTTTCTTCTCCACAAGCTTGGATGTTAGAACTTAGGAGATCAAGGCTCCCTCTTATGCTCTTTGACCAAGATTATACAGCCAGACTGACTCTTCCTAGCCACACCACAAAGGACATCATCTTCCAGTGCATTGGAGATTTCACAATGATTGGTACCTTTGATGGGGATATCATCCCTTGGCCCCCATACTCATCACTAGCAGCCAGATTAGGCACTGCTTGACATCATCTCATCTTGTTTAGCATTGAGTTCCTTCTACTTTCAACACTTTAGCTATTTCACGTCATCTTTTTGTGTACCCACACTTTACTTCTTATGCTTCTTAAGTTACCTTTATTAGCTAGTTGATTACCTGTTAGTTATGACATTAAATCTCCTTATTTTGGCACTGTTCTATGAGATACTTTTGCAATCCCATGTTGTACTTTAACTTTTAGTTTTTGGATGTACTTTTTAGATGTGTTGGCCTACTTTTGTGGTCATTTGTCAAACACTACAAAATTATCTATCTTATTTTATATCTCTCTATAAGCTTCTCTAAACTCATTTGGTTGCGTTGATGCTATAGTTGTTCCTGTTGCTTGTTTCCATCCTCCATGACAACTTGTTGATTCTTAGAGATTCCAAGCAGGGAAACCCTATCTTTACTATGTTCTTTCATATTTCCAAATTATTCCATACATATTGTGGAAGTTTGTGCCTATTATTGATGGTAGCCCTAGCTTCCCTTCTCACTGAATGAGCCAGGAACAATACATCCTACAACTCTAATTGAACTCCAGTTTCACTCTTCTGCATCAGCGTTTGGATCTCCTCTCTTCATTGTCTTCCCCTTCGACCCTGCTCTTCAGTAATTAACCTTTTTATTCTTTCTAAAATGGTAGATATATGGTGGCTCCAACTTCATGTGTGATCTACAAATGTAAGAAAGAAAAGGAAAAACATTGTTGCTTTAATAAAGGTGATTTTTTTACAATAAGTTACAAAGAGCCTATTGCAAGGAAAATATCATGTCCATCTCTTTTGAATCTATAGCTTATTGCAAGGAAAATATCTTATCCATCTCTCTTGAATCTTGTTGAAGCTGTCTATTTGTTATAACCATTGTTAGAGGTGGACACTTTAATACCAATAGTTCTCATTTCTAAATTCAAAGACCAACTCTCCTCAAAGTGATATTGAGCACGTATTGATTATTTTCCCATTTGACTTGTAGGTCGTTTTATCCCAAAATTAGCGAATATATTGTGCAGAGGGTATCCCAACTTTGAGATATAAAAACTTGACTCCATAACAATTAAACACTATCTCATTAAATGGAGGAATTTCTAGAAGAAGATTTATCATTTACATTGTAATAATACAATGCTACCTTTTGATATTGCAGTTATCCTTTGACCCTTAACACAAGTTATAATGCATATACTCCACATAGATTTGACGGGAAATGCAATATGTGTTACATAATGAATGGCATGGGAAATATAGCCCTACATAATATATAATATTGTTTCAAAACAATACTCACTTGGTTAAAACTGGTTTTCTTGAATCCACAGCTTCCTACCATGTTTAGTTGTGATATATGTAAGTTTGATTACATAATAAGATGGAATCTATAAAAAGTATAATTTGGTCATGTAATCTTTCCTCTACTATTATTTACTGTGTATAGAATGAAAATGGATCCAGAAACTATTTGAGAATGGGACGGTGCAACTATGGTGCCTCTTGTAAATTACATCATTATTCAGTATGAACTGAAAATATCTTCAATGTTTTCACGTATTTATTGGTTAAATTGCATGTCATGATACAACCAATATCTCCAAAGGGTTTGAAAGGAAGACATGATAGCGCTATTAAGGTAAATAAAGAGTAATTATCATGCCTTAACCTGATAATGTGCATAACTTGGAAGCTTCAACCCATTTGTTATCTATGAATTCGAGATGGGGGCGCAGTTTGGCATGAATAAATATCATCTCTTCTTTTGTCTACAAGAATATTTTCTAACAGTAAGATAAAAGAATATTTTTATTGCCAAGAATCTTTTATGTTTTATATACAATCTTTAAGTTTTATATAAACTTCTCTTTCAAAATTTGTAACGTGGATCATAAAGAAAATTGGATCTGAAAAAAAAAAAATTACATAAAAAATGAGATAAAAGGGATGTAATTATCCTATTTATAATATTTAATTTTTTAAGCTATTGTAAAGAAAAATCCTAATTATGTTTTAGTTAAGAAAGATTGGTAATGCATTTACCATCAACCTTTCCTAAAAGAGTGTCTAGCACTGATTAGACTATCAATAAACTTAAAAGTATTTAGTGCATACCAAGCTTAATCCATAGAAATGAAAACTATAGCCTCAAAAAAACAAACACCAAAGATTATCGTTCTGTGTTTTTAAATATATGACTCATTATTAGTCATCTAATATAAAGTCATGAAAGTCTACTGAACTTGAGCCATGTGTTTGAACTAAACTTCGGTGGAGTCATGTTAACTTGAAATATATCTATAAGAAAAAAAAAAAGGTTAGTGGCATACTTTGTAGAATACTATTCCCTTTTTTCAGTAGAAACCAGATCCATTGCACTCGATTTCCAATTGTCGTTTTAATACAAATCTTCATTTACAACCCCCTTTCATTTTCTACGTTATCATTCTATAAATTTTGTTCAGACTGACATAATTTAACATACATATATTAGCAGTGAATCTAATAAGGATTCGGCTGCAAATTACAACTATCACCAAACTCAATTTGAGTGCAAACAATCAACAGACTCAATTTCACTCAAATATGGTAATTGAAAGACGTTTTGTAAGCTGAAAAAATCAAACCCACCCAATCTAAATATTCGTTTAACTTCAATTTCTTAGATTGATGATGGGAAGTCCAAATCATGTATTGATGAAAGCTTAAAGGATTCTGCATAGAAAGTACAGTTTACAAAAAATGATAAAATCCAAGAAGTAACTGATGAATCAGAGGAAATGCTGAAAATGCAAAAATATACATCTAATCAAATGCATTATGAAACTTTTGCCAAGAAACATGATATTAAGAGGGAAGTAATATGCAAGAAAAATGACAAGAGACACATGGGGTAGGTGAGAATAAGAAAAAGCCTGCTACATCCCCAATATCGTCTGATAAGAAAGACATGAAGATGCTCAATTCAGTTCAAGTTGGGTTTAAAAAACACTACTCATTATCAACATATAAATCTGACAATATGAGGTCCATACTAAAGATAAAGAAGCCTACAAGACATTTTGAGGACCGTTTGAGGTCTGATGTTGCTGGTGCAGTTCCTACAAGCCATTTTGAGAACCATTTGAGGTCTAATGTTTTGGTGCAATATCTTCAATAACTGAGCCGGAGTTGAAGAAACCAAAGAGAGAATTTAAAAGGTCATTAGAGAGTGAAAGCAATATTCATAATGATGGAGACAATATTTTGAATTTTTCTTCTTATCTTGAAGAAATTAGGATACAATCACTAGATACAAGCATTATTTCAGAGTAGACCATGAGTGAAAAGCAGTTTGGTCAAAAAAGGCAAAGCATGGAAAAATAAATTAGAGGTTCTCGATTAGTGCTTGAAACTGAGTTCCTAGATCGTAGAAAAACAATGACAAATAACATTGTTAGCAATTTTGAATATTTTGAACATGGAAACACTGAAGCGAGCATTCAGGTTTCAAACTGTAAAGAAAATTTGAAGGGTGAAAAAGGTTTTGAAAATATTCATGAAAATTATGTTCCTAATGAAGATCATGTTCTTTCTACATTTGTGACTAAAGACAATGAAGTTAGGGTAGTTCCAAACACTTCTTTGCATCAGAATTCCATTATGAAGAAGAAAAGAAAGCTTTTGAAGAAACATAATTCAAGGAGGGCCTAGCTGATATATCCTTGCTTGAACGGGGGGCCTTCCCACCTACTTTGTTTGTACGGACTGAATAATTCCAATACAGGGCGAACAGAAAAGAAATGCTAGAATGCATGGAAAAAATATAGAATAACGAAGCATGCAATAGAATAGGGAATGGGTCGGTGTAGTGAACTTAGCCTTTTGGCCTTGTCTCGATTCGTCAATGAAGGCTTTCATTTCCCACTCAGCAGCTTCACTGTAAACCTCTAGAGCTTCCACTTGTTTTGTCACATTTATCACTAGCTCCGCTTGCTTTCTCTCCTAGTCCGTATATTGTGCAATGAGACTCTTTAGCAGAGTAGCTCTTGATAGTGAGAATATTTTTTCATCTTATTGCATACCACTGAGCTCTCAGACTTTTCCCTAAAGTAAATCCATGCATTCCTTGATATATCTCTCTAGATTCTTTCTCATTCCACTTTATTTTAATACCTAAGGGAGTCTTCCCTTATAAACCTTATCCAAGAAGGAAACACCATCTCCTTCCAGTACTTACAGCCTCTCTAGCCATGTATATTTAATATCCATTTTTCATTTTGGCCAGAGAATGGGATAATTAGACTTCTTTCCTCTCAGATGTGGTCATAGTATTACCCCTCAAGACGGGCAGCTGCAGCTTTATTTCCTGAAAGTATCTATCTGATCTCTTAATGACATAAATTCTATTGTTAATAGTGCTTTTAATTTCCTTGACTCCCTCTATCGTATTATTCATGTCTTCATAGGTGTCATGGTAATTAGGTAGAATGAACATTGTTTTTGTTTTATGAACTGTGGTGAACATATATTCCAATCCTTGCTTTGCTGAATTTCCCCCTTTGACTGACTCATATTTCTCTGCCAGCTTGATCCTAAGCTCATTTATTTCCTAGATTACTTCAGCATGTTTCTTTAATGCAACCCTATACATATTAACCAAAAATTTCACGTGTCCTTTTCAATTTATCATTCTCCTTCTGCACCTCTTTTAGTCTATATCCTTTGGTAGTCATTAGGGCTGTAACAGTTTGCTGAGCAATTCCAGTAAATCCACTCTTGATATAACCCACTAGAATCTAAATTTGAGTCTACCCTCTTGATGTTATGACAGCTGAGGAACTAGGGATATAAATGTTGAAAACTTCATCCCTTGAGGTCTTATTAAATAAATACTATTAAACTTCTGTAAGTTCTGCAAATTCTTCTACAATTGGACAGTAGCCAAATCCCCTTCACCAAAGAGTAATAAATGGTAGCTAAACATAAACGTATGTGTTCACAGGTACATTTATAACATGACCTTATTTACTAGCTAGCACAAAAAAAAGTATGATCCTAAAATTAGAGCTGTTCAAAGATATGATAATGGGGTAGTGGCTCTAATAATTGACCCTGAAACCATAAGTAAAGCATTCAAATTGAAGACTAGTGTAAATTCTGGTTACACTTTTTTGCCTATCAACCCAGCGGAGCTTAAGAAGAGGCACGAATTTATAGCTAAGGTTAGGAGTATAAAAAGGTTATCTTCCCTGTTTAAAGACCCAGATGATGCCATGTAATTTAATACCTCCTACCTTAAGGATATGCTTAGGTTTTGGGCTAGGAATTACGCTGATATAATCCAATTATTGTTGGGACAACGTAACCTTAGTACCATTACTGAAGAAGATGTGGCCTTAATTGTTTTGAACAACACCACTAACCCTACTGAGTGTTATGATTGCGCCAAATACTTAATTGACTTGATGGACCTGCAATTCAAGGCCCTAAACGATAAAAAGAGAAATGAATTCAAGTACTACTCCTCGATCATGCATTTAATGGTGTTTCAGGCCAGTATTTATATTCAAAGTAATTTTGGTAACCCTAAAGATAGTAACAATCTATATGTCTAAGATTCATTCTCCCTTTTGCACTCAGATTCAAATAATAGGTCCTATTCAGCATGTGTAGAGCTCTTATTCCTGCAAATGAAAAAGATATGCTTTTATTTAAAAAGAAAAATGAAGGGATATATCTCTTTTTCTAGAAGGGCATTAATTGGGCACAGCCGAAAGATTGAAGTTATATTATATTTTTTTGCAGTAAGGTGTTTCCAAAGGCTCTCAAAAAAACTTTTCCTTCTAGAATGACATGGTTGGAGTTTGTCAGTCATATAGATACCAGAGAGATCAGATAATCTAGAGAGATTAGATAATCTTGGCAAAAATGTGGCCAAGATTGCAAGAGATGTGGACCAACCAGGTAAAAAATTCCATTGTTTTATTAATTATGTTGTTTAAATTGTAAATACCTCAATTTTTACCCAAATTCACAATATAGTTTGTTAAATTAACTTTGTCTTGACTCTTTGCATTTGCAGCACACTGGTGGGAGTCAATTCATAGCCAATGTCCTCAATTGCAAAAGTTTGCAATTTGAGTCTGCAATCAAACCTGCAGTTCTTCCAGGTTTGAGCGCAATTGGTTTGTCTTTGAGGGGATTCACACGAAGAAGAGAAATTGTTTAGAGCATAAACAGTTAAATGATCTAGTCTTCATGTAGTATAATTTTCGACTTAGGCGCAACCAATTGATGAACATAAAACCTGATACAGATCTCATTGTGTTGGATGATATTGATCCAACCTCAGATTGGGTAGTGGAGACTCAAGTACCAAAGTTTGATCATGACGTTGATTTGGATATGGATATTGAGATGGAGGACTTGATGGAGGTTTTAGTTGGATGCAGATCCTCTGTTACCATCAATTCATGCAAGTGTAGATCCAGAGATTCCAAGCATGGAAGGCACTAGTCAACCTCGTGCTTCTAAGCAACATATGCGTTCATCTAGTACTGCTACTGCAATTGCAAGCAGATGACATTGACCCTAAGGAGTCTAAGCCTAAGCTAGATGACGATGCCATTGCTAGTCCTTCTAGTTCTTCTTCTTCTAGTTCTTGCAGTGGTGATGAGTTTGATCATTGATGGTGTAAGACAGTTGACTATATAGTATGTAGTATGTAGTATGATCATTGATGTATGATGTATGATCATGATGTAGTGGAATCATGATTGATGATTCATAGCATGTTGTTTTTTGGACTCTACAGGCCATATAGCCTATAGGACTCATAGATTATGTACTTTGTTCCAATCCCGGTCTCCTAGATATGTATTGCACTATACACTTTGTATAGGTCTGGTTCACTGAAATTCAAAATATTAGAAACATGTATAAGAAGTTAGAAACCAATAAAATCTATCAAAATTTGCTTGGATAGAGCTAAATGGGTCCTCTTCCCAATTAGAATATGATAGCTGGAATTCTGAAGTCAACACGTAGGAAGGTGTACGTGGTACTATTCATGAGTAAATGAATGCCAAGTCCAATTTTGATTCTGCAAATTAGAGGCTCAGCTGAGGGAAGCTCTTCACTTTGGAAGGTAATGTTACATACTAAAGCATTCTTGTGTTTACTCTCACAATATCTTAGATTTGAAATGCACCCGAACAGAAGTGATCCCTGGTATGAATTCCATCTTTGATTAACACCTCGTGAAGCAGGGGAATTCCAAAATACCAATCATGTAGGAAAAATAGAAGAGTTAAAAACCATCAATTCTTAGACAAGAACGCGGAAAATAAATAAATTCAGATATACTTATAGAGACCATACCTCATCCCGAACCAAATAGAGGGTCTCTTTCGCATAACATATGTGAGCAGCCTTGTCCTGCCTGTCTTTCAAGGGTAGTTGAACTCGTGTACTATTTCTGCAGTGTCCATCATTTCTTTTGGAGTGAGGTGGTGGTGAATTCTTTACTCCCTCTTGTTCAGCATTCTCGATTTCTTTAGGAGTGCACTCAAGCAAATGCTCCTGCGATTTGCCTCTGCCAAAGGGTATAGTTCCTACTTTAACTCTTTTCTTGGAATTTCTTCTCAGAATACCAAAACAAGTACACCCCATGGTTTTCGACAAAGAACTTCGATATCCTAGTGTAGGGTATGACATAAAATCCTAAAGAAAGGCCGACTAAATAGTTGAGTATGAAACAGAGCCTCGTAAAACTTCAAACGAATAATTGCATATGGGGTGGAGCCCTGTAAAGATGACAAAAGAATAAGCGTGCAACGTGAATAAGTGAGGAAATCCAAATACAATACTGAGCAGAGATTACTTTTAAGGTCATACAATTTAGTAATGATACAAGGGCCAAAACAACAATTCTCCATGTAGATTGCAAAGAAAATGTACGGAACTGTTTGAAATTCCTGTCATCGTTTATTCAAAATCTCATACAAGCCGTATTACATCACATTAATCGCAAACATATATCTGAAGCCTCACAAGCCCTGGTTACCTTGTGCCAAACAAGTAAAGCATATGAATATATGAGCAGCTAGAAAATTGGACTAGTACAATTCTTCATTCTAAGCATAACACCAAAGTCCATACCTTGGATATCGCTTTATAGAATATGCATACAGAAATCACAGAGTCGTCTACACTGAAATGTTGACCTAATTCAACATTAGCCCATGTCAGCTGAATGGAATATATATAATGATTTCTCCTCAGCTTTCATGGAGAATACTGACTGATACGTAAACTTGGTCTCCATTGGTAATCACAGTGAGCATCCAGAGATGCAACTCTGGATTCTCAAGTTTTTCATTCCTCCACATTTATAGAAAAATGAAATTCAGGAAGATGCACTTTAAAAGGCTGGTCTGCTGCTAGCACTTAACAGTGGCTATGTGTCTAAGTTTTGAGGAGTTATATTGCTGGAGTAATCTCAATTGGTTCCTGAATTTTGACATAACTATGTAGAACTCTCTGTTCCAGTCATTTGGATTTATTCCAGCTTGTAATTTTCTGAACAATGTTGTAAAATGCTATGAAAAGTGATAGTGATCAGGTGCTACTATGGAATGGTCTTATATATGGCTATGGAGAACAGGTTTTCCTGTAAATTTGGTTTTAAGGTTAACTTTTTCACTAAAGCATATGAGCTTTCAAATTCCGGTCTGCTTCTAGTAGTTAACAGTAGCTATCTATCTGAGTTTTGATGAGGTATATTGATGGAGGAATATCAGTTGATCCCTGAAGTTTGACATAACTCTGTAAAAATCTCCGTTCTGATCATTTGAATTTATTCCAACTACTAATTTTCTGAAGAATGTCATAATATGCTACAAAAAGGGACAGTGATCGAGCAATATCATGCTTGTGTATGGTTATGGACATATTATACCTGTAGCTTTGGTTTTAAGGTTAACATGGATATGAAGACTGCATTATGGTTTCAACAAATGTAATTTTATGTTTTTACCTGGGAATGATTGGTCTTATGTATGGTTTTGGAGGACTGGTTATACCTGTAGATTTGGTTTTAAGTTTAAAACTGGATATGAAGATAGTCGTATGGTTTAGACATATTTAATATTTTGTTTTTGCTTTTGGATATAAAGAAAGGAAACTAGTTTCCCTTTACTATTAAGGAGGTAATGGACTGCTGCTCCAGCAACATAGAATGTACTCTGTTTTATTATATTAATATAATAGATACAACTTTTTTCCTCGATGGATTAATACGACGGCCAAATGCGCGGTGAAATGCTTGCTGGAAACGGAACAACCTTGAAATGCTCTCCAAACGGAGAATGGAAACGACTCGATTTATTTATGGGAGCAAGTATCTAAAAGGAAAGGAGGGTGATTCCACTGTGCAGTAGTAAATCGAAGTTACGTTTCTCTAAGAGCGCTGCACATTTTCAGGAGTTCATGCCCACCCTGGTTCGAGTTGCATAGATATAAGTACAAAGGCCCAATAAACTTTCATTTTGCTCAGGCCTTTCGATGCTCGCCAAAGAAAAAAAAATTACACAAATATACACAACCAACATAGGAAGCTTCTGAACTATATTATGTCTCTCATACCTACACACTCTTCCATCCAATATGTCCAATAGAGTATCAAGAAAAAATGTGCGGATCTTCTAAAAAAAATGGTATCATCCAAAACCACAACATGAACAAACAGGAAGAAAGTTTCCAATATAAGTGACAGTTTGTGATCTACATTGTTATCCACATCGACAGGACCATGATTGACAGTTTGAAACTTCATCTTGAATAAGCCACTACAAATGATAATAATGTAAAAGTTATGAAAAATATCTTCCCTCTACTAGCCAAAACCCTTTTAGTTGACAGGAAATCTCAAATGCATGCAAATGAAAAAGGAAAAAGCGTAGAGCATAGAACTTACCAATAAAACTTTTCTGATTGGAATCTTTGGCCTCTGCGAGATTCTTCTCCAGATATTCCAGCATCTTGATCTCCCATTGAAGGTGTTGGCTGGTGAAGAGAGCCCCCAACCCATGCCTAACACATGCTCCCAAGTGTCTGCACAATCCAGGGGCATATTTGAGGAACTAATGATAGATCGGTCAGATTCCACTCAAATAAAGCCTCCAAATCACACATTGCAGTGATTGGGAAACTCTACAATATCTGATCATTAAGAAGATAATAATCTGGGAATTGTTTTTCAAAATTTAACTGGCGAGAAAATGAAAAGGGCGCTACCTTGCAAGAATAAGAAAACTACATCGAGTGAACAAAAAATGAGTGACCTGGTTGAGTGATCCAGAGAATGCATGTCAGCATATCGGTGGATCAATTGAGATAGAAACTTACAAGGGTTCAATTCATGGTTTTTTTCTTTCGACTCTCTTTGAACAGGTAGAGGCGGGAAAATGTGCACCATTTGCTCACACGTGAGTCAAATTAAATTCAGTTAAATAATTTTTAAAAATAAATTTGTGATGCTTTTATACCAACTATATTGTGTGATTGAATTAAATTATTGACATGAATAAGTTAATAGGAGTTAATGCTTATGAACAATGTAGAGTTTGGACAAATACGGACGGTATATTTTTATTAGATTGAATTGTATATCAAAATTTTAAAAATAAAAACTAAAGTAATAGTTTAAAAAAAAATTAAATTAATTTAAAGATCAACTTTGAGAGTGTTTATGCATTCAAATATATTGTTTTAATATAATGAAGAGAAGAAGCCAAAACCTTATGTGTTGGAGAAACCTTGTCCAAAAGCACAAATCTTAAGAAAGGAGTGACTTACCACATAGCCTCTCATGAGATTAATGGGGTTCATGATTTTATTATTAGGATGGAAAATAAGTAGGAATCACCCTAAGGAGGGTAGTGACAAAAAAAGCTCCAAGCACATCAAAAGCCACACTGGATGCCTCTTCCTCAAACAAGATACACAGGGTTCAATACACTAATTACAAATAAGCTAGATTGAAAATTCAAGATAAAAATGCAAAAATGAAACCTCCATGGAAATGTTTCCTTGAAAACCTAAAATTCCATTTCAATCAAATGGCCTAGTTTCAAAAAAAATTTATCCTAAAATGTTGCTTCACACCAAATGGTGTCTATAGATATTCACACTTTAAAGAGTGGTGCTTGTTGAATTCAACATAACCAAACTACAGAGCAAGTAAGAGGAACATCTCATTTTTAGATGTCTTATCTTAGTATCCATTATTTGGACAAAGGGAGGTTTTACTACCTTCAGCGAGACTTGGGTGGCTCCCTCTCCACATTCTGTCATTGTCTAGAACAAATATGCCTACCTATTTTCATGATGGATATTTTCAAGCACAGGTCACAATCCTTGTGTGGACCTCTCCAGCCAGATCCCATATAGAGGATCACCTCTTTCTTCCATGTTAATTGTCTACTCAAGGAAGCAAACAACATACAGAGGCCTAGACCACTCCGAATTTCAAATCAATGAGACATGGATTTCCTCTTGACACCCTCTCTAGATGGATCAACTGGCTTCCATAACTCTTATAAGGAACTCACGTTTCAGATCCCAGGGCAGACATCACCAGGCCGATAGACAAATCATCCATGGGAGGTCCCAGAGACAGACTCTCTCTATGCAGGAAAACTCTCCAAGTTTGGTCAAGCACACAATACTCCATTCAAAGTTTCTTCTAACGGACCTTGGATGTTAGGGCCACACTCTAACCCAGGTATGTATAGTGGATGGAAGAATAACTGACAATGAGGATATAGAAATGTTGGTCACAATTTACTAAGACATGCAACCTTTGCACCTGCACAGATGAACCAGACAGTTTGAAGATGACTGCACTATAGGGACTGGGGTGAATTCGGATAGCCTCGCACTCAATACAATAACCCAATTTAGCCAGTTTATTAAAACTGAGTTGGGCGGACTTTCTTTTCAGGTTAAATTGATAAAGAAAGCTGGTTGTATATTAGGGGCAAATCTGTAGGCAATTTCCACCTTAAAAAACAAAAACTTGCATCCATCGCTTGGGTTTAAACACAAAAAAACACAAACTTGCATCCATCGCTTGGGTTTAAACACTAATATCTTATATAGGGTTTGATTTCTCATGTAGGGTTTCAAAGAACCCTCATGCAGCAACTAGGTTTTGCAATTATAGGATTAAGAAGAAAATATCTGCACATATTGGGCAATCGACCCTGCTTGATGATGGGCAATGTGCTGGGAAAATTTCTCGTGTAGGGTTTCAGAGAACCCTCGTGCAACAACCAGGTTTTGCAATTATAGGATTAAGAAGAAAATATCGGCACACATTGGGCAATCGACCCTGCTTGATGCTGGGCAATGTGCTGGGAAAATTGCAAGAGTGGTTGTGATACTAGGTAACATTTTAACGGCCAAGGCATAAGAAGTATATAATTTGATGTGGCAAATGCAAATAACAAAAACATGCATCGCATACATCAAATAAGGGAAAACAAATGGGGATGAAAAATAGACTGGCGTACCTTAGTGGGCCATGCCAGAAATCCCTTGACCTTGGCGAGCACAAGATCTCCGAGCCTCCATTGTCTGCAGGCAACAGGAGCCTCCATTGTCTACAGGCAGCTGTTTTGCCTCCTAGTCTTTTACATTTTCGCCAAGATTCTTTCTTCTAAAAGCTAACGAGAATTACATTATCACTTAATGGTTGTGCTACCTTTCTAGTTTTTGGTAATTTAGGTTGATTATTTTGATTAAAAGGTCTTTGCAAATTGTAAAACAAACTTATACAAAATACTGATGGATGTAATTTGTTTTTTGTGTTTTAATGTAACAGGGCAGTCAAAAATCAAGTACGTCTATGCTTTAATATCCAAGTTTCCATACATATATTGGTTTAAATTAGCAATTGCCCCATAAGGTGCAAAGATAAATGGAAAGGAAAAAAACAAAAAGTAGAGTAAATGTGATGGAGTGAAAAAAAAAATGAAATGAGATTGAAAATTTATTAAAAATGTATACACATAAAAAATAGTATAAAATAATGTTAACTATAATAGAATAACTTGGTATATATTGTACAAGTTAATCTTAAAGTACTTTAAAATATCAATGTCAAGGTATATCACAAGTTAGATTCATGGAAATCATTAGGAAGCAATTAATTTAAAGGATATAAAAAGTTGTGTACACGTATGTAATCAATATTAATATTGAAATTAGCATACTGAGGAACTGAATTTGAACCAAATAGATATTCGTATTAGTTTTTTTGGATTAGGATATAAGTTGTGTTAGGATGATAGAGGCACAAATGGAGGAGACCATCCAAAGGCATTGACCTAGTAAAATAATACAACATTGAAGTCTAGAACAAATTTTTAAGATAAGTGGAGAATGAAAACATTAGTTACAATAAATTTTATGTACAGAACTTCAAATATTAAAAATACATAATATCCATTAACTTTGGAAAATACTATAAAATCTATGCATGATTTCTTAATAAAAGTAGAAGAAAATGTGATGAGACACTATAGGGAAAATAACTATAATCTAGAATGATGAACATCTCAATTTGTAATTGCATTTTTTTTTCATTAATGAAAATTTTGACACTCCCGTAGGTGTCATGTACATATAGTCATGGGTTTTGAACTTGAGTGGGGACAATGATAGCATACTACCCCAACTACCAAGCCTACAAGAGGAACCCCTGTAATTGCATTTTATATGTACAAGCATCTTTCTAAATAGACTCAAATCCTTCTTAACAACAAAATATAGATATTGCAAGGTTGAAATGTTTTTTTAAAGTTAGAGCCATGCATTTATCCTCTTCATAATGGAATTTTATTTATGGAAAGTAAACGACAATGTTAAAGTGACATGAACAAGCCACAAAGCAACACATCATTTTCTAATGAACATTTTCTAAAGAGCACTCAATGAAAGAAATGAGCTCAATATAACATGATCTTCCCAATAGTTGATATATCTTGCATGCATTATCGCTTATGAGCATGAAGGGTCAAACACTCATAATAAGGAAGGGATTGCATAAGCCATGTGTCTCCAATTCCATATATAATAATAACTAGTTCAAAGCAAACTATTGGATTATGTTTTGCAATGATCAAAGAGGGAATATGAGAGAGCATACTAATGTGGTTTATGTTGCATGGTGTAAGGGTGGTTCAATAAAAGTTTCTCTTACGTATTATGTTAACTCATTTGCAATCTCTCAGTTTGACTTAAAATTTTTGTTTCAAAGAAAGGGTGTTCTATTAAAAGTCTAAACTTGCATGGTTGTTTCCAAGAAGTTGTTTGCATTTAAATATGTTTCCCTTCGGCACAGTAGATTGTGTCGATAGAATGGACAATAAATACAACAACGAAGGGCCTAGCAAATCACATCGCAAGTCTAGATCGGGATAGGTGTTGAAATGATCAAATTATCTATATTGAGCTTAAGACC
>LPNX010771041.1:0-17075 GCA_001517045.1 Pseudotsuga menziesii
GGATTCCCTATACCAAACAGTCAGCGGGCTAGTTGGGAACGCTGATTGGGGAGAATCCTTTACTGTTGCCGCCTGCGATTTTCCAGGCCTCAACAGGTTGTTTAGAATGCCTTGAACATGGTTTTAAAACCATGTGCAAGGCCAACATTCTTTTGCGAATAATTCAATTTTGTGTTTTTTCTTGACACACATATTTTTTTTACTGATAATTAAATTTTTACTCTTTTATTGTTTTGTTAGGTAGGAAGATTACAACATCTCCCCCATATTAGATTGTTTTTGTGGCCAACATTTATTTTGGCCTATTAGAAAAATTATTTTTTATTAGATATTATTTTTTATTTTGTTTTACAAAATCTCTCCCATAATATTCACTATCACTATTTTTTTGCCAACATGTTACAAAGGTTACTAACGTTACATCGCGTTACAAGATCTCTCCCATAATATTCACTATCACTATTATTTTTTGTCGACATGTTATAAACGTTACATCACATTACAAGATCTCCCCATACTGGGCTGTAGAGCGCCTCTCGGCGCAAAAATATATATTATCTGTTCACATGTTTAAAATGCAAAATTATATTTTTAATTACAAATAACAAAGTAGATAAAGCATTTCAATAATAAAAAAAATAATAATAATGAGTATTCACTTTCTTAGATGAAATACATAAAGTTGGTTTGTTTTTTACATCATGATTTGAATATTTCATTTTATAAAATAATAATAATAATAATTAATATAATCTGGTTAAGTTCATTTGAACATTCAATTATGGTTTTTAGTTGGAATCTTTATTTTTATGTGTTTTAATGTCATAAATTATTTTCTCTATTTTTATTATTTCGATAGCCTTATCGACATGAGCTTTGAGACGATTTTGAATTAATTGATATTTTTTCATGTTTCAATTCGGGTTGTCATATATTATTTTGAAGGTTTAGAAAACGGGGTCTTCATTTGCAACCTAGAGATGAATATTAGTGTGCATTACAAACATTAAATTTTCTCGCAATTCATTATATCAACTTCGGTTTTAAAATATCCCCCTCTCAAGATGGATAACATGGATTTGGGATTGTCTTCCATGTACATGGAGGATATCTGTACTCTCTATGTCATGTTCATATGTTCAATATTATTAATTTTTTCAATAACTTTATTTTAAAAATATTTCTTTGTAATAATATTAAACGAAAAGGAAAGTAAACAATATAGTAGGTATTTTTTTATAACATATAAATTATCTTTTAAGCTAACGATATGGGCAAGATATAATTTGTAACAATAGATATTTTGGATATTGAATGAAATACATATTAACAAATTTCTTAAATAAGGAAGAAGTGTCCACATATCTAATGATATTGAGTGACCTACAATTTAGAATTAAATCTATTATCTACTATGTATAATAGACTTATTATCTAAGATGTATAATGTTGTATATGATTGATAATGCATTCCTCATTTTGTGAAGTATATGAAATGTCCATTCTAAATCTATCATCCAACATGAGATGTGTAAAGAGTTTGAGAAGTTTACAAATTTTTATTCATGATATAAGATAATATTTATCATCCATCAAATCCCAAGTTTAAGTAGCAATGTAAATTGTTACTATAATGTTTCCATCAATGTAACAAAAAAAGACTAAACTACATACTATCTAGTTTTCGTGTAGTTTTCAGAAATATTAGATAATGCCAAGAAAAAATATACAAACATATTCAGAACATAAACAAAATGAATATAAGAAATTTAAATATAACATTTAAAAAAATGAAGTTCAAAAGATATATTTAACAATTTAAAATGTTTTAATATCATATTGTAAGTTAGTAAATGAAATAATATGAAAATATTTTCTGTATTAAATATTTAACTAAGTATTATAAATTAGTAAATGAAATAATATGAAAATATTTGTTTTAATTAAATATTTAATCATTATGACTAAAATAGTTGTTATGTGAATTTGAAAAATTGATAAGCATTTAATTAAACAACATGATAATAGAAAAAGAAAAAAAAAACTATTTCATATGAATAAAAATATTATATAAATATGGGAAAAACTACAAACATCAATTATGTATATGATCGAGGTGTGGATCATATACATAATCGATGTTTGTAGTTTGTTTCATATTTATATAACAACATTTTTATTCATATAAAATAGATCATCTCAAAGTAGATCTAATTTAAAGTATTCAAAGTGAAAATAAAAGCTTACAGGATGAAAGAGCTCGTCAACAACTTTTTAGTGACGTTCGCTTAAGGTGAAACAACCTCCAGATGAAGAAGTTGACAGCAGTTGAAGTTTTGACAATGAAAGTTAAAATGGTAAAAAACGGTTAGGTTGTGGTTATTGATTGGAGTTATGGGAATTGAACACAAGACCTTCACCAAGGTCACCAAGTACTCCATTTATAATAATAAAAAACATGAGATTAGCAAAAGAGGGATGGTCGAGACGTTATAACATAAACCTTGGGATAAACCTATGCATGGAACCATATCACAAACCATAATACGATAAACTTTATCCTTATGCAACCATATGATATATGTGGTATTGTATAAAAGTGCCACCACACAAAAGAACATGTATAGGAGAGATGCCCGCGGGTTTGACCCTGGGACCTCTGCCCCATGCGCTAATGATTTAACCAGCATGGCATATAGATGAGTCATGTTATGGATCGACAGAAACTGTTTAAAAGGTGGCGCAGGAGTTATGGCTCCAAATGGGTGCATGTCCCATGGCCCGTGCCCCTCCAAAACTAATGTTTAAAGCTTCAAATTCCTTCAAACGGTGTTTAAATTCCGAGAATATGGGTGCCCTGATCTTTTCAAGGATGCTAAATCCATCTATGAATTCATAATCACAATTTGAACTACACAAAATCAGGATTTCTTAAAAATAAGATCTTCGGATTCCAACCAGAAACTTGTCGGAAAGTCGAAATTGTAAGGTGTTTAGACTTATTCAAACTAAATGTGCAAACTGCATTCCATTAAATGTGGGGACATCTTACAACAATAGGGCTAAAGAGAATTTCAATTGTTGAAAGAAATGTAACTTCAAAAGATATTATATTGTACTTTTATTGTATTCCTCCTTCGGAGATGTTATTCCTCCATTCGAAGATGTCCTTGATGTAGTTGGTCATGTAAAAGTCATGAGGTAAAACCTATGTTGTAAACTGGAGCAATAGTACCCACAAAAGTATTGTATAAATGTTATTTTGAGTCTTCCTAGGTAGGTCGTCCCTAATTAGAGAACCTAGCCGACCTAGTTAGGTAATTGAGTCACTCACTTGTAGAGTATAAACAGGTGAGGTGCCTCCCTCATTTATACACACTTCTCACTCAAGCATCGTGCAAGAGAGAGAGAGAGAGAGTCTATTGCGGGAAAGGAGCTACTATTCTTGTTTTTGGGGTCTTACATTGTACTTGGTTGAATTCTATATTGATGAAATTTTGTTGGGCTTTCTCCCCCATTAAGGTTTCCCGTGATAAATCTATGTGTTCTTTTGTGTGGTTGTGTTTGTCTTTCTTTCAATGATTATTTGCTTATGGTTATGATGTTATGATGCTTATTGTTTTAAGATATTGTATAACCATCAAAATTCTAACATGGTATCAGAGCCACCCTGAAATAAATCTTTGTGGAGTCAAAACATTGCTACAATTGTAGCTACTAGAGATTAGAGTTTCATACCTAAAAACCTTAGAAGGCAAAATCTTGGAATTTTCGCTATAACTTGATATTGGAGAAGGATCATGAGCTAAAAACTTTACATGGCGAAGTTGTGATCTTGATGTACCATTGTGTGAATTTCAGGCTTAGATTCGTTTTACTTTAGGAGATATGATCCCTCCAAATCAGGGTCCCAACCTCTTCTAGAATTTAGTCACAAATAGGTAGCCTAGGGAGAATTGCTATATCTCGGTCTAGGAAGGTCCAAATCAAATTTTGCAAGAAGTTGCATATAGGGAACGGACTTCACTTTTTGTGGTGCGAGCTTAAGACCTCGAAGTTAAAACAATGACATGTGGCAGTCCATAAAATTTCTCTATACGGAACCAGTCCATAAATAGGTCGCCTTGAGAAACTTAATATAAGTTCCACTTGGTGAATCCAATCCTGCTCTAACCTGTGGGGTTGGAAAGAAGACATATCTAGCTATCTCAAGACGAAGTTTTAGACCTTGAGGAGCAGGAATTCGAGAGATACAGCAGAATCAAGATCAGACAATTTTGCAGAAGAAATTGGAGAAACTAGGGCTTCCTCTTCCATGCACTTCCCTCCATCGATCAGTTGAAAAAGGAGGGCCATCCAACTCGCCCTAGGAGGGCGAATATTTCTATGGACGAATTTTTTGGTTCCATGGATTTTCAATTTCTAACCTAACACTACTACTAGGAAAACTACAGCATTAGATATTTTGCAATTCTATCCACAGTTTTGAGAAAAAGAGTATGTTGCTCAGCTCGCCTTAAGGAGGCGCGTCTTTCTATCAAATCAAATATGAAAGTTACTTAAGTTGAAAAATTAGGGTTTCTTTGTCAAACCCTAGGTCCACTAGAAGCAGTCTTCCAGAAAAGCATTGAAGCAAACATCCAATTGAAGCAATCTCATTCATAAGTTCAATCATCTCTTATTTCCACTTAAGGTTTTCATTTTTATCATGATGACAAACAGTACCAAACTTACGGACAAGCTTGAAGGATCCAAGAACTTTCGGGCATGGACAGTGCTTCTCATACAGAAGAGCATGAATTAGAAGACCATGTCAAAGGAGAAGATGCAGATCTAGAGGGAGATGGGGGACAAAGACAAGCATAAGAAGGACTCGGTCAAATCCAAGAGGATTCTTTCCATCTCCATTAGATCTCAAATGTATCATCCTTGAAGACTCCCAAGGAGATGTTCGATACACTGACCAGCTTGTATGAAGGAAAGAACATCAACGGGAAGATGACCTTGAGAACTCAACTCAAGGATGTGAAGATACAGATGTCAGAAAGCATTCAATCCTACTTCACAAGGGTCTCTCAGATCAAGGAGCAACAAGAACCCATTGGAGACAATATCGTCGAAGCAGAAGTAGAAATGACAATCTTGAATGGTCTCCCAAGTTCATGGGAATCTTTCATTCAAGGGATTTGTTCTAGATCGATGCTTAGCTATGGAGGATTGCATGTAAGAAGAAGCTCGATTGATAACAAAAGAAGAGAGGGATGAATATGACAATCGATCCCTAACAACTCATGCAAAGAAGAGAAAGAACAAGAAGGAAGAGCATTCTCGCAAGAATAAAAATATTTCAGAAGAACCTCTCACAACTCAGATGTTTCACTTGTGTTAGGACACTTTGCAAAAGAATGTCCCAAGATGGAAGAATGGAAGGATGATATGATCAAGAAGTACCAATCGGTCATGTTTGGATATGATTTTAAGACCTAAAGGAAAGTATGTAATGTCTTCCAAGTAAATCTACAAGATCGAGCATATAGCAGATGGCAGCATCAAGAGATACAAAGCATGGTTCATGGTTTCTCTCAGAAAGGAGTGGATTATGGTGAAACATTGCTCTGGTGATCAAACACGCATCTTTAGTGATGGATATTACACTAGACACTCGGTGTAATCGAAGTAGAAGAACAACTCGAGCAACCTCCAAGATTTGGGACTCTCTACAGAGAACCACCTATGCGCAAAGGGATTTGTACAAGCTCAAAAGGCAACCATGGGATAGCATATACAGTTACATGAGGAGCTTGAGGATCAACTACAGTGATGGATATCCCAACCTTTACTACAAGGTTGAAGATAGAAGCCTACAAATGACAGGAAGCTCATAGATGGGTGCAAGAGAAACTTGCAACAAAGTTCGAGATGGAGGATCTTGATATCTAGTGTCCTTGAGAGGTGACATAAATGGATATACATAAGATTAGCAGCAGAGAAGGCCACCTATCACTCCAGTGCAGAATGTCCTGATGCAGATAGTACAAGATGTAGAGGGAGGATGGTGCTCCACTTCATAGGGTGTTACTGCAGTAGATGCCAAAGTTCGAGAATCTTGACATGATTCTTGGGATCATAGGTATGACGAAATCCAGAGGAGATTTTCCTTAGCCAAGGAAAATATGTAATGAATACCTTGAAGAGGTTCAAGATGTTGATGGCACCTAACTTGAAGTTGCTATGTAATCCTACTTCAAAGATAGTTGATGCCACAGTCTACAGGAAGATGATTGGTTCATTGATGTACTTGACAAACACAAGGTTGGATATTTGCTTTCCGCTAGTACATGGTGGAGAGAAGATGTGTTCACATGGTTGCGGCACTTGAAGGATACGATTGAGGATGGCCTCAGGTATGCAAGAGATCAGAGGATCTACAAGCAAAGATATGTATGACTATGATTGGGCTGGTAGTGCTACAAACAGGAAAAGCGCTTTAGGTTGCTACTTCAGCTTGGAGTATGGCAAGATGAACCTAGCACTAAGTACAGCGAAGGCAGAGTATATTGCAACTAGTTTAGCAAGTTGTGAGGAAATATGGTTTTGGAAGCTACTTGCAGGATTGTTCGATGACATTTTGTGTGTATTGTGACAACCATAGTTGTGTGAAGAACATGAAGAAGACTCTGAAGCTACTAGAGTCAATGGCACTATTATATGACATCATTGATGCATAATCTTTCTTCATGAAGAACCAGCTTAGAATAAAGCAAAGGAGAAGATTCCTCAAGTGATGAGGAAAAGTACCGATGAAGACGAAGATCATGCTCTTCTCCATTTCAACATTAGATAAGAAGGGAAGCATTTGTAGGACACACAGATTCAACACCAATACACAGTTCTATGTGATATGTGGTGTAAGAATACTTGCTCAGTCTTTCTGATCATGAGCAAGATAGGCACAGATCCTCATAATCAGATGATGAAGTAGAGCATGTTGTCAGAGACTCTAGTAATCCATGCAAGGAGACAGAGATCAAAAGGGAGTCTACCAAACAAACAAAGATAAGTATTTGAATTGTCCTATATATCTAGTTGCTTAAATGATATGTGGTGTAAGAATACTCGCTCAATCTCTCTGATCATGAGCAAGATAGGCATAGATCCTCATAATCAAATGTTGAAGTAGAGCACGTTGTCAGAGACTCTAGTAATACATGCAAGGAGAAAGAGATCAAAAGGGAGTCTACCAAACAAACAAAGATAAGTATTTGAATTGTCCTATATATCCAGTTGCTTAAATGATATTGTTCAGTTGTGTACATAGATATGTTCCTAGATTTAGGAAGTGTATTATGCATGTTAGAGTGTTTGCATTTGTGAACAATTTACTATTAATATGCATGTGATGGGTAAGTGGTTTTTATTGTGTTGTACAACACCATTGCTACTTATCTAGGATGAAACATGTTTTGTTGACATGTTAGAAGTAGTGCATGCTCGTACTAATGTCCTAGTAGAGATGGAAGGCATCTAGAAAGTTGCCATATGTATACGAGATATGGATGAATGTTGTATTGGCTGAAATAGTTACATGACAATATGGCATATATCTTTATGCATAAGGATTTGTCATTATGAATATGTTTTGAAGATTATGAAATGTTTCTAATCATGCAACTGTATTTCACTTGTAGGAAGGATCGTATGCAATCACCTACAAGAAAAGAATGATGAAGTTGTGGATGTACAAGAAAAGAATGATGAAGAACAAGTTGTTGATGTGTTGACTAAGCCTTTGTCTCGTGTAAAGTTTGAATATTTTCGAGACAAGCTTGGTGTAGTCCAAAAGGACCTCCCTCGAAAGAGGGAGTGATGATGAGGATGTGGATGTGGTGCCTATTGCAGTTGTGTGGTAGCTCAGTCTATGATTGGTATGTCATTTTGATAAGGCATGGTTGTTCCCATTGGGATTGATATATCAAAACTAACAAGGCTTGTTTGATCCTAGGGAGATTAGTATATATGGTTAGGCTTGTTTGGTCTAAAATGGTTAGTAAGTCAAACAAGGCTTTTTTGGTATCCATGTAGATCAGTATGTCTAGCTAGGATTGTTTGGTCCAAAAGGATTAGTAAGCCAAATAAGGCCAGTTGGGCCTACCATAGTGCCCACCGTGATGCTACTTTAGATGATTCTAACATTGTGTTGATGTGGTTGTGGTTCCGACACTCGGTGTTGATGATGTTGATGTGGTTGTGGTCCCAACACTTTGTGTTGACGACATTGATGTGGTTTTTGTCCCAACACTTTATGTTGATGATGTTGATATGATTGTGGTCCTAGCACTCTGTGTTGATGATGATGATGATGATGCCTTAACATTTTATGCTAATGATGATGATGTTACTCAAGCATCTCAATGTTGACAATGCAAATGATGATCTATCATTTATTTATTGAAGATGTTGTTTTGAGCACTAAGATGCTAATGATGTTGTCCCAGTATTCGTATACTGGTGTTGTAGATGATGATGTCCCAGTATTCACATACTGATGATGTTGCGGATGACAATGATGTCTCAATATTCACATACTGATGTTGCAGATTATGATGACGTTCCAGTAATATTCACATATTGATGTTGCTGGTGAGATGATGTCCCAGTATTCACATACTGATGTTGCAGATTATGATGATGTTCCAGTATTCACATACTAATGTTGCAGATGATGATGATGTCTCAATATTCAAATATTGATGTTGCAAATGGTGATGATGCTCCATGATGATGATGTTCCACGATGATGATATTCTGTGATGATGTTTGACTATGATATTGTTCCACAATGATGATGTTCTGTGATGATGATGGTGTTATGTGATGGCGATGTTCGACGGAGATGATGTTATGTGATGAAGCTAATGTTTATGATGTTGTTACAAAACTTCTTATGACATATAGATTCATCAATGAGTTGTACAGTTGTTGTTGATGATGTAGAATACCTTCCTTGTTAAGAGGGAGAGTTGAAAGAAATGTAACTTTGGAAGATATTCTATTGTACTTTTATTGTATTCCACCTTCGGAGATGTTATTCTTCCATTTGGAGATGTCCTTGATGTAATTGGTCATGTAAAAGTCATGAGATAAAACCTCTGTTGTAAATGGAGGAAATAGTACCCATAATAGTAATTTATAAATGTTGTTTTGAGTCTTCCTAGGTAGGTCGGCCCTAATTATAGAATCAAGTCAGCCTAGTCATGTAATTGAGTCACTCATTAGGTATAAATACATGAAGCGCCTCCCTCATTTGTACACACTTCTCACTCAAGCAGAGAGAGAAAGAGAGGAGTCTAGTGCGTGGAAAGAGAGCTACTATTCTTGTTCTTGGAGTCTTACACTGTACTTGGTCGTATTCTATATTGAAGAAGTTTTGTTGAGTTTTCTTCTCCATGAAAATTTCCTAAAATAATCTCTGTGTTCTTTTGTGTGGTTATGCTTGTCTTTTTTCAATAATCATTTGCTTATAATTATGATATTGTGATACTAATTATTTTAAGATAGTGTATAATCATCAAAATTCTAAGATCAACTACATTGAATGATTGGACAAATCGTTCCCAATAAGGGCGTAGGATAAAAGACAAGGATAAAAGACAACGGTTCGCCGGGACGCGGCCATTCATGTTGGCGATAATTTCAGAGGTGCCTTGCCAGTGATCTCCGTTTGGTGTCATAACTCTTGACCTTTTGTCTATTGGAGGCCTCATACCCGAGGATTCACGGGACGAAGGCTGAGCTCCAGCTGCCATTTCAATCATCGCTGTAGTAAAACCGCTTACATCTCAATCAAACAACACTCAATAAAATACAAATCAAATAGAGAACACAAGTATAAATACATCCAATTTTTTTTGTCGTTGTCATATGAAGATTTCTATTCTCTGTGATTAACTTATTGTTCTTATTTTATCATTAACTCACTGTCCCATTGGCTTGCATAACAACCCATCATCGAATGTCAGAAAAGCTATTAAAATGATGACGGAATATTTGGATGGCTAAATGCACGATGCCATCCAAATGTAAGCAAATAGGTGGAGGATTATAGCTAGTAGGTGGATACTTTGTTTTGGGTACTTATTGGTGGAGGATTTTATTGAAAAAATTGCCGGAAAAGCGGGGCGATTTAGTTGTCTTTTATCAGAGAGCAGTATAAGCACTAACCAAAACGCCCCAGACCCGTCTGAGTAAATTCGTGGAAATTTACACATTGGAGTGTATAAATTGTATTCTAGGTCGTTTTAAAATCTAAGATAGGTAAATTCACCATTGTTGAATTTGTATAATCAATGAAATAGCAATTTTTCGGGAATGATTTTGACGGATTTTATTAAAAAAATTGCCGAAAAAGCGGGGCGATTTTGTTGTCTTTTATTCTACGCGCTCTACACCGGCCTGATTTGCCAGTTCCCTCTATCTGGCGGATCCCGATGGTTCAAGCCGAGGAAAAGCTGAGCAGCAGTGTCACGAGGAAATATCTGGAGGGTCCGTCTCTTGCTTGTCGGAGTGGGAATCCATCACGCACATCCAAATCCATGCAAGGACCATTGTAAAAGAGATGAAAGAAAAGAGATTTCTAATACATTAGGGACAGACGATGAATGAAATTTTGTAGAAAAACCCCGCCTCCTTTAAAATCTCTCTCTATAGCATAATGACAAAATGATAATACATCTCTTACAAAACCAATTAAATAAAAGAGTAGTTTAAACGTTTTCCGTTTTGGATTATCTTTCCTGTGATTTTTCTGGCTGGAATCATTTGAATTTCATAGTCCAAATGTCCAAGGTATTTGACTGCGCTGCGCTGAATTCATTTCTGCTATCAAAATGCAATTTTAACCATGAAAATCATGATTTCAACAAAGATTTTATCCCTGGATTTTGGCAAAAACGACCAAAATAATTTTGTAGAATGCTTTGATAAGGCCCTTGGCATTGGTGTATGTTAAATTATTGAGTGAATAAATTCACCTAGCCACATCAACAACAGACATAAATCGACATCATTCTTGTAGAGTGTTTGCGATCATTCACTGACCTAATCATCAACTAGTTTTGGTTTAGGCTTCTTAACACAGGCACCATTTTACACTTGTTTTGCAAGAATGTTCTAAGATGAGCTCCATTGTGATAGTAGATCAAGTTTCTAGTGATTAACTGTGTGCCATTAAAGTTTAGCTTATTATGGCAAATGCTTTAATTTTAAGGGCACGAGAATTCATTGGGTTTGATGATTGGCAAAGTACAATGAAGGTGACGAACTGATTACAACTATTTTATTCTGAAAAAGTACGAATGTTTCACAGTAACAAGACCATGTTGTAAATCTGAGGCGTCAAATAATATGACTAACGAGAAAGAAGCAAATAACTTTTCATTTAGGTAATCTTGCTACAGCAAAATTGTTAATAGGAATGGCCATGAACTTAAAATTTGACTAGTTTAGTCATGATGCGCTGTAGTCAACGCACACATCTTTTCTTCCGTAGACTTCTGTGTCGACCACCGATGATCCAAACGAGAAGGTACTATATGCAGGCAATTTCATTGAAATGCCTAGTCAAGATCAATACGTGCTTTCCAAGAATGTCTTTGCTTTCTATAAGTTTAAAGCCAATCGATACCATCTAGTTCAAATAATGAATTCACTGCAGCTTTGCCGACATTAGTCAATAACTACACAGTATTGACTGTATATGATAAAGATGCTTCACTGTACACTTGTTAAATTAAAATTTAAATGTTCTTTGTAAAATCCCACTTTCTTCTCTGTTCATTGCTAGAAAATTCCGCAGTCATTGTTTGAATTCCAAAAATCAAAACAATGGATCAATTTGGGCAAATGATAACAAAAATATTAATCGTCCTCTCGTTTTCAAGAGAGCAAAATTGATTTGTTCAACACAATGTTACATCATATGGGACCACGTTGTCATTTTCTAAATGACCACCGAAACTCAATACAACTAACAGGACAAATCAAGGCTGCCTGGCATGATTGTGTAAGGGCACATAACTGGAAATCGTCTCTCAACGCATTCAAAGTAGGCATTTAATCAAGTGTGCCAGGTCTTCAAAAAGTGAGCGAATTTGTGTGAATTATGAATCAGAATCTGATGTCTCTTCATTAGATGTCGAATGCGACTCTTGAGGAAAATGCCTGTTGCAGTTGGCTTCAAGAGGTGGCAACCCTTCATCACTAGAGTATTCTTCATACTGTTCTTTTTCAGAAAGTAAATCAAGTTTGTGCGCTTTTGAATCACTCCCACCAGCAGTAGCAGTCACTGAAGACGTTTTATCAACATTGAATCCTTGAGGCCTATACACAAAGACATTCAAAATTCCATATAGCTTGTTAGAGGACACCCTCTGCAAATTCGACTTTTCAAAGCACATTTACATTCAAATTGTGAATTATTTAACAAACCCTGTAAAAAAAATTAGCTGCCCATGAAGACAGTATCACTTCTTGAAATGCACTTAAAGCACACTTTTGCACTTGAAAATTATTTAATGTACAGTAAGTGTCAAACGGAAAAAAGGGGCAGACTAGCTTATTTTCCTTATTTATATTCATTAAAAGATTAAATTTAGCAGGATTTTGAGCATAAACAATTTGCCAAGAAAAGATGACAAATTTGATCTTCATTGATAAGATTAATGAAGGCTGGAATTAGAGAATACAGGGACGATTTAACATGAAAAACAGATCTATATGAGTTTGTTGTTATTATCCAGTTCAGAGCTAAGCCCCTACAAGGGCCCATCCTCGTCTAAAATTCTCATTTATTTCAGTAGTGATTTAACTTGAAGAACAAATCTATACCAGTTTTTTATCTTCTAGTTCATTGATGAGCACAAGGGCCATCAGGAGTTTTGAGCTTTATTATGATGAATAATCAGAGTTTTCACTATGACTTGTATTTAGGCTTCACCAGCCTAAACCATTAGTTATTCAGAATTTCTTGTATTTGTATACTCTCACCTATATTTCTGAAAAAGTGTAGGTGGAACTAGCTAGGTGGTTAGTCTGGATTATAATTGCGCTGTAGTTAAGATTAATTGAAAGTGCATCAGCCCAAAATATTGGGATGAAATAACATGCCTTTCGAACATTTTGTACTATTTGACCCTGTCCCCCCCTTCCACTTAAGAAGGCAGAAAAGAGCAGGTTCTAAATGTAAGTATTTGGTGACCTCGATGGCTTCAGTGGATGGAACTTGTTTTGGTGTGTGCGCATTTGTATAAATTGTCCTAGATGGGCACCCACTGACAGAAGAGATTCCATCCGCTTCCTGTCAATGTTTTGAATTTTGGGTTTGTTAATGTAAAAATTTTCCTTTGGTGATTTCAGCGATTGTTTAATTCAGCAATTGTTTAATTTGGTCTTTAAGTTCACTGTATGGAAATGTGTGTAGTTAGTGTAGACATTACAACTTGTCTTTTCAATAGGTTGCTGTATTTTAGCATTTCCACAATAATGTAGAAAAAAAAAATACCAAAATCAGATTAACCTTTGCCTTTGAAGAGTTGAAAGTGACACCAGAAGTGTACATGCCTGGATTCAACATGTGGATAAAGTTCTAGAAGGATACTGAGTGTAAAATTTCAAAACACTAGAACATCCCCAACAATTTTGGCATCATTGTTGGGGACATGCACCTCCCAAACCTCCAAAGACATCAAACAGCATGATGCATAAATCTAAATTATCAATAAAGTCTCAACTCTTCTTGGTGAGCACAACACTTTTTACTTACACAGAGCCTTTGAATGACAATATAATTTCAGAAGAGATGGTGAAATCAAGAAGTATCTCAAGGAACAACACAAATGAAATGACTTTACCTATAGCAGTGCCAACCACTGATGATTCCATCAGGAAGGGGAAAGTCATCCCACCTAATGCTCTACCACTGTTCAACGTGAGCACCCTAACACATTTATATTTGAGTTCGAAGTTGATAATGTAAAAGATGAACAAAAGTTGAAGTTGTTTCCACCCACTCTCAAGGATTCAACAATAAAATGGTTTATGAGTATGCAGGGAGACTCAATCAAGCCATGGAAAGAAATGGCACATGCCTTTTTGGGCAAATATTGCAAATTTGGTAGAACCATAGACCCAAAGGAAGATATCAGGTTAAAGAAACAAGAGACTCAAGAGGAATATGTCCAAAATTTTGAATACATCCTTTTTACTATCTGCGACATGGTCAAACCAAAGAAACAATAAAAACTATGAAACAACTTCCAAATGTGGTTTAAAGTGATCTCGGAAGGGGACTTGGCCACAAGTTCACCTGATGAGATTAAAGAAAAATTCCCTCAGCCCATGGAACTCCCCAGAATACATCATCGGGGATTGAATATGTTCCATCACAATAATAGATGGAGACAGAGATGCCTCTTCTCCCTCTTCTCCCTCCTCTGTCTCTACTTCTATTTCCTGTTATGATGCTGATATGTGTAGAAATGTCTGAACTGCTCGGATACCATGACACGAAGAAATTTTGAGAATATGGCTTTTATTACATATTCAAAAATTTTACCTCGTACTTGGGTACCCTGGATCTATTCCCTGTGAACATTAAGCATCAGGGCTGAATCTGAAATATTAATTTACAGCAGCAAATACTTCAACCCAATTCACAAGGCAGCCCAAAACAATAAATACCAATCAAGTGTAATTAGATACTACAGGTTTCAACCCTTAAGGCACACTTTCCAAGCACATAACAGATTTAAAAATGACTTATTACAGCAGATCGTTACAGCAGCAGATTTGCCCCTTTTGCTTCTAGATGTGTGTTAAATCACTTAACAAAGAATGTGCAATGTTATGTTAAATCTGCATGCATAAACAGTGCTATAACCCAAGGTTACTTGGGAGCGGGATGCGAAATTTTCAGAAGCTTCCGGTTTGGAAGCATTTTTTATATAATATATATTTTTAATATATTTTGATGCATATATGCCAACAAATGCTTGTAGAATGTTGAATTAGTCATGGAAAGCATAAAAACATGAAATAAACCATAACATGATAAATCATAATACCATATAACATCATTCATCAACCATCAATGATTCAATCAATTATCATATACTAGTGAATTCGTCAAACATAGGTACACTATCCATAACATCAAGTTATCAACCTTACAGCTTCATAGTTCAACTTCAAACTTCAACCTTGAATTGCCATGTAATGTTCACAAAATATACCATAATAAATATAAAAGAGTCAATGACTCAAGTTCTCGAATCTCAACAGTGCAGAAACTTGAAAGTACTGTAAACAAGAAAAGACAAGAAAAGTAGACTTTAAGGATGTTTCCTGTTGCCACGGGAAGTTTCTAATTTTTTTTCCCATGGTCTATGAACAAAGGGAGAGGGATTTTCATCCCTAGTAGCCACCGGATGTTGAGCGGCTTGAGCCACATCCAAGACTTGGTCCTGCATGACCCCCCCTCTTCTTCTCTTCTTCTCTACTCTTGCAAAGTGATAATGGAGTTGGAGAAGAGGGCTTTATCCCCCAAAGCCCTCCTCCTTCCCTCCAAATTTATGGCATCATCACAAGGCAAAGCATGGAAACCACTGATAACAACCCACACTGATGACATCTGCACTCTGAAAACTGAATCTCAACCTAATCTGTGAAGCAAAAATATGGGCAAAATCCCCCATACATAAACTGCATAACAGTTCAAATGGGAGGTTTGTTGATGACCATACAAATATAAGTACATAATGGGAGTTGAAATTCAAATATAAGTACATAAAGTTTGGAGCATTAGCACACTTCATATAAATATATATGAAGTGAAGTACAAACCACAACTCCATACAAGCTGGTACGATTCAAGTGCTACAGAGTCCAAACCCTAACTTGGGAAACCAAAAGAAAACCCTAGCCACCAACTCCCAAGATTTTCATCATTTCTGTTTTGATCTACCGACTTTATCCTCCATACTTTAGTAGGTTGATGGTTGTTCATGTCATTCGATTGAACTTGCTTTCTTCAAAATTTAACTTGTCCCTGCATCCTGCAATGTTTTGCGAAATGACCATAATGATAGCAATTGTAACACTGAACCGAAAACCCACCTTGATTTCTTCTTGGCGTGATTTTTTCATGATCTCTTCAATAGATGGCTTTGTAACCTTAGTTATTGCACTTGTAACAGTATCCATTGAAAATCATATGGTATCTCTAAGAAAATGTGCATCACTATTGTTGATTTTTGTACCTAGTCAGATGTTCCCTAAGTGGCTTTAATTTTGCCTAAAGTCACTTAAGAGGGAAAAATGTGACCCTCACATTAAAGTCACTTAAATGTGATTTTATGACTATAGTCACTTTTGGTAAAGTAAGTGAGTGAGTGAATTTATTTATGGGAAATAAATAAATGAGAATTTCACTCACTTGGAAATTATAAAAAGGAGTGAGGGAGGCAAAAGTGAATCACTTGTTCATTTTTTCAAGTTGAAGGAGAAGAGAGAGCTCAAGGAGGTCGAATTGCTCAAGGAGGTCAAATTTCCAGGTTAGGGTTTCAAGCTGAAGATTTCAGCAAATTCCTTGCACAGTTCCCTAGATCGTACGGCCTGCATTTAATGCTGAGTACAGCTGCATTTATTGGCACGAATTTCGAGGAGGAAGTACGGCCAGGTCTGCACAGAATTCGAGGTGTACGGCCGAATTAAATGCTGCACGAAAATCGAGGAGTACGGACTGTGTACGGCTGAGCAAATTTCGGCACAGATTTCGAGGTAAGTACGGCCTGTAATTAATGTTGTACGGACTGTGTACGGACTGCAATAAATAGGCACGAATTTCGAGGAACCTGTACGGCTGGTTTGCTGTACGGATCTGCTGTCAGATCGGCACGAATTTCGAGGGAATTGTACAGTCAGATTCTGCTGTACATTTGCATTTATTGCTGAGAGAAAATTTTGCAGACTTTGGGAAAAAGACTGCTGGTGGAGATAAGTTGTATTTTCATCTTTAATTT
>LPNX010771062.1:0-12185 GCA_001517045.1 Pseudotsuga menziesii
ATCTCACAAAGTAGAAAATAGAAAATGGCATACCCATGAGAGTTGGTACATGAACACCTGTAGCAGCCAAGACCTCTTTTATCTCAGCTTCAATATTCTGAAGATTTGTTGCAAGACTTGGCCAGTCTGTTCCATTCATTGATGCAGGTTTCCAAACACCACGAGTAACCTCTGCAGTAAAGTAGCTAACAATTGCTACAAGGGAAGCAAGAAGAAAATCTACAAAGTCTCTCAGGCCTGCATGTTCAAAGGTATTAACAATGCCATTTAGTACTTTACAAAAAGCCTATTCTCTTCATAAATTTTTGTGATGAAGCATTATCATTTAATTTTTTTCACCTTACCTCCATTTTTATCAGCAATTAGAATGCAAAAGCACATAAGTTTAAAGTTTGTGTTCTCAATCATTCACAAACCCATGAACGTAAGTTACTTGACGATGTTATTATAACACTGACTATAGTATTCTTCTTATCCATCAAGGAAACTGTTTGTTAAAGCAACTTATGGTCATGGGTTTGCGGGCAATATATGAAAATTTTATGTAGAATTCCAGTTTAGCATTCACAAGGCATATGCCAAAGTTCAAAAGATGCATTTCATCAACAGGAAAAGTAGACATGCATATCAACACACAAACAAAGTAGAAACATGTAACAATACAACTGAAAGATGGCTAAACCCTAATGCATACCCATGAGACTTGGTACATGAACACCTGTAGCAGCCAAGACCTCTTTTATCTCAGCTTCAATATTCTGAAGATTTGCTGCAGGACTTGGCCAGTCTGTTCCATTCATTGATGCAGGTTTCCAAACACCACGAGTAACCTCTGTAGTAAAGTAGCTAACAATTGTTGCAAGGGAAGCAGGAAGAAAATCTACAAGGTCTCTCGGGCCTGCATGTTCAAAGGTATCAACAATGCCATTTAGTACTTTACATGAAGCCTATTCTATTCATAAATTTTTGTGATGAAGCATTATCATTTAATTTTTTTCACCTTACCTCCATTTTTATAGGCAATTAGAATGGAAAAGCACATAAGTTTAAAGTTTGTGTTCTCAATCATTCACAAACCCATGAACATAAGTTATTTGACGATGTTATTATAACACTGACTATAGTATTCTTCTTATACATCAAGGAAACTGTTTGTTAAAGCAACTTATGGTCATGGGTTTGTGGATATGAAAATTTCATGTAGAATTCCAGTTTAGCATTCACAAGGCATATGCCAAAGTTCAAAAGATGCATTTCATCAATAGGAAAAGTAGACACGCATATCAACACACAAACAAAGTAGAAACATGTAACAATACAACTGAAAGATGGCTAAACCCTGATGCATACCCATGAGACTTGGTACATGAACACCTGTAGCAGCCAAGACCTCTTTTATCTCAGCTTCAATATTCGGAAGATTTGTTGCAGGACTTGGCCAGTCTGTTCCATTCATTGATGCAGGTTTCCAAACACCACGAGTAACCTCTGCAGTAAAGTAGCTAACAATTGCTGCAAGGGAAGCAGGAAGAAAATCTACCAGGTCTCTCAGGCGTGCATGTTCAAAGGTATCAACAATGCCATTTAGTACTTTACAAAAAGCCTATTCTCTTCGTAAATTTTTGTGATGAAGCATTATCATTTAATTTTTTTCACCTTACCTCCATTTTTATAGGCAATTAGAATGCAAAAGCACATAAGTTTAAAGTTTGTGTTCTCAATCATTCACAAACCCATGAACGTAAGTTACTTGACGATATTATTACAACACTGACTATAGTATTCTTCTTATCCATCAAGGAAACTGTTTGTTAAAGCAACTTATGGCCATGGGTTTGCAGGCAATATATGAAAATTTCATGTAGAATTCCAGTTTAGCATTCACAAGGCATATGCCAAAGTTCAAAAGATGCATTTCATCAACAGGAAAAGTAGACACGCATATCAACACACAAACAAAGTAGAAACATGTAACAATACAACTGAAAGATGGCTAAACCCTGATGCATACCCATGAGACTTGGTACCTGAACACCTGTAGCAGCCAAGACCTCTTTTATCTCAGCTTCAATATTCTGAAGATTTGCTACAGGACTTGGCCAGTCTGTTCCATTCATTAATGCAGGTTTCCAAACACCACGAGTAACCTCTGCAGTAAAGTAGCTAACAATTGCTGCAAGCGAAGCAGGAAGAAAATATACAAGGTCTCTCAGGCCTGCATGTTCAAAGGTATCAACAATGCCATTTAGTACTTTACAAAAAGCCTATTCTCTTCGTAAATTTTTGTGATGAAGCATAATCATTTAATTTTGTTCACCTTACCTCCATTTTTATAGGCAATTAGAATGCAAAAGCACATAAGTTTAAAGTTTGTGTTCTCAATCATTCACATGACACAAACCCATGAATGTAAGTTACTTGACGATGTTATTATAACACTGACTATAGTATCCTTCTTATCCATCAAGGAGACTGTTTGTTAAAGCAACTTATGGTCATGGGATTGTGGGCAATATATGAAAATTTCATGTAGAATTCCAGTTTAGCATTCACAAGGCATATGCCAAAGTTCAAAAGATGCATTTCATCAATAGGAAAAGTAGACACGCATATCAACACACAAACAAAGTAGAAACATGTAACATTACAACTGAAAGATGGCTAAACCCTGATGCATACCCATGAGACTTGGTACATGAACATCTGTAGCAGCCAAGACCTCTTTTAATTCAGCTTCAATATTCTGAAAATTTGTTGCAGGACTTGGTCAGTCTGTTCCATTCATTGATGCAGGTTTCCAAACACCACGAGTAACCTCTGCAGTAAAGTAGCTAACAATTGCTGCAAGGGAAGCACGAAGAAAATCTACCAGGTCTCTCAAGCCTGCATGTTCAAAGGTATCAACAATGCCATTTAGTACTTTACAAAAAGCCTATTCTCTTCATAAATTTTTGTGATGAAGCATTATAACTTGTATCAGATCTCAATAAGTAATGTGTGAATGTGAAAGGTACTGGCAAAGACATCAGTTTCTAAGTGGAGGCATGGTATATCTTAGGAATTTATTAATTTATCAGATTTATGGTGGCTGTGAAACCTGGGAATGAAAGGAGAGAGTTTGTTAAATTTGGACTTCTAGGAAATTCAGTTTCTTGCATGTTGTAGATTTCATAGTATTTTTCTATTTGCATTATGGATTAAATATAGTTCCATCATCCATCCAGAGGAGATGCTATTCAGTATAATAATTACAAATTGAAATAAGTTCTAATTTATTATTTTACTAGTTACATAATAATTTTTGGATATATATCAATCTCCTTTAGTGATATGCATGCCAACATTGTTGGAATTCATAATCTATGTGCCTCTTGATTGTGTTTTTACCAGTAACCAATTTATGGTTCAATTGATGGTTGGGTAACAACAAATTAGTTGGCAATGCACTGCAAAGCTATTCTTATTATCCAATTCATCTTACCCCAACACTTCAGAATAGCTAACAACATACTCTAACAATCTTTATTACTCTTATGCGAGCAAAGAAACTTGAGGAGCAACATTTGCACCAAGTTGAAGTCTCTCTTACAACACATGCAATCAAGCATTCCTGTTCACAACAAACTAGACAAAACAACCTTCCATATCTGTGTCACAGCTAAAACAGAAATTCACCAACAATATGCCTGCATCTTCTTCAATTGCAGATCAACCAAAGGTGTTTGGAATGCTGTCTTTCAAAAGGAAACGTTGATATTATTTTTGGCCTGATCTTTGAAATAATGGTGAGGCACAGAAGCTGAGTTTGTTCAAGGGACACTCACAGGCCATATCATGTGTTCTAAGGAGCTGCTAACTGTTCTATATTTGAACAATGATATATAAAATATTCACTGATAACTCTGTTCAATTAACACTATATTATGCAGACAAATTTTCATGCATGATTGCCATGAATCTCGGGGGCAAATCGTGATGGAAATTATGGGTATGAGTGAGACAACACCCATAAAATACAAACTTAAATAGGCACAGGAAAAAATAACAGCATAGGCATAGCAAATAACAAAAGCATATCTGGGAGAATAGCACAAGTGGCACAATATTTTGTAAGCACGTGTAGCTATGGGGTGACAGTTACTTTATGATGAGTAAGTTCTCTCTCTGGAATCTGTATATGCTACTGAAGATGCCCAAGAAACTTTTAAATTGATCCAAATTTCCAAGATATAACTGAAATATCATGGTAATATTTATCTAAACCGGAACACCCCTAACTCCAATTTCTAAAATGTCAGTGAAGCTGAAAAGGTCACCAAGAAAATACAATGTTGAGCTACCAGGAAAACATAATGAGCTTGTGACATTTCAGGCACGCCCCCTTTTTTACCAGGAAAGGAAGAGGAAAACAACCATGCTAAGATATACTTCATGATACACTATGTGGCAATTTGAATAATAAATGTGCTCCAGTAGAAGAGAGAATTTTTGAGCTACTATTAATCACAAGTGCACAAGTGTTGCTTTCACAAGGTAATCTAAAATTGGTTTTACAAAGTTGAAGGAGCAAAAGACCAGGAAAACAGAGACATGTTGAGATACACCAAAGATTGATAAGGGTGAAAATCAAATGAGAGAAATACAATTTCACACCACGACATGTGCAGTTCAAGCAGAAAAAGAGAAAAATCAATGATTGTGTAATGATTTCACTCATACACGAAAAGCCCCTCTGTAGTTCTTAGATTTTCCCTCACACAAAAGAATGTCTTCAGTTCATTTCATCCAAGGAAATTGTTCCAATTTGACAAATACAATTCAAAGTAATCTTCATGGTAAAAATTAAATATGAAAGGTGAAGTTCATAGATACTATCAGACAATGATAATGTGGGGATGTTGGATGCATAGCTGCCCCAAAAAACTGAAAAAAATTATTCTTCAGTAACAGCATAACTTTTTAATATAGACTGCAACAGAAGCTCCCTTTCCTAAGAGGCATTGTTCATGAGGAGGTCGATAAAATTTCCAGAATCTTAGCAGCAGAAGAAAAGCACATGAAAATACCATGTAAACTGAAATATCCTCCCCTGAATTTGATGCCTGTAGAACTGTTGGAGAGATGGATCCAAAAATCTCACAAATAGGCATCAATGCCATTGCAACTTTAGGAAACTGCCGAGTGGTTATAGGAAACAACAAAAATTAGGATGAATTGCAGCAGCAAACAAAACAAGGACTATGCAACATAAAAGGGCAAATTAGATTAAACATGCACAACAGAAATATGATAAGACAAAGATAGTTGGAATAATTCAAGTGAAATAAACATACCAAACCATACAAAGAAAGAACATGAACAGTATCAGTCGATGTCACTCCTAAAAGGACGGTGTATAATAATGGTGCATAAGCTACTAATTACTCCCGGGCCCACAATACTCTGGCGGAGCAAGAGGTGAGAGTAACTTTACTACCAAGCGTACTGTGTGTTCCTGTGAGTAAAGCTGAAATGAGACCCTTAACAATAACATTTTAAACAAGATATTTTTTCTCGGAATTTTTTCATGCACTCAACAAAACATTTCCTACTAAGAAATCATTTTCAAACATCTAGCAATCTGATATAGATTTCTCAAGCTTGTACATAGCCACATATCTTCGAATTATCTATATTTCTTACATCATCAACTCTACAGTGAATGGCTAGGTAATCAAGGTTTAAGCTTTCAAACCACAAGTTTTTGTAAATCGATGTCACCTGAACATTCCATCCATGTATAAGAGATGCACCACACAATATACAGGCAGCAGCAATCCTTTCCTCGTCTGGCCCATTGATTGCGAGTGGTGAACTGAGTCCATCATTGGTTAGTCGAACAGCTCTTCTTCAATTGATTGTTTTTCCTGGAAGAGTAATAGGGCAGATTCTAGACATTTTGGGAAATCTTCACAAGATTCAGTTATTGGCTATCAGTAAGAACTCTTTATCAGGCCCAATTCAATGGTCTCTCAACAATTTATACAGTCTCCATACGCTTGATTTGAGCTACAATCAGCTTCAAGTCTCTATTCCTGCCGGTTTGACCATGAACGCCAATCTCAAGATCTTGGTATTTGCTCATAATGATATCGTGGGCGAAATTCCCAGTATTGAAAGTCAGCTTCTACACATTGATCTCGGTTAGAATATGCTATCAGGTGATTTACCAGTGCTTCCTTCTTCTTTACAATATCTATCTTTGACACACAATGCCCTGCCTGGATCTTTTGAGAACATAGCTTCTCTGAGTAGATTGAAGCACTTAGATCTCAGCATGAATCAATTTATTGGCAGTATACCAACATCCCTATTTGGGCTTAACCAGCTATCAAAAGTTTTCCTGCAACCTAATAGATTATTTGGTAGCCTTACATTGCAAGCTGGATCAGTAATTAGCATTGAGACTATAGATCTTAGCCACAATAATCTGTCAGGGGAACTCTCTCCTCTTCTGGCGAGTGCTCGGAATATATATTTAAATCACAACCATTTGACAGGGATAATACCTTTCGAATATGTGAGAAACCTTTATACATGAAGCATTCAAACTCTTTATCTACAGCATAATTATTTTTCAGCCTTTCCTCTGGCAGCTGGGGTTCCACTTCCAACTGGGTCTCTATGTATTCAATACAATTGCATGGATCCACCAGTTAGGTCACCATGCCCGTTGAGCTCAGGAGGCAGGGAAAAGAGGCCCATGTATTTTTCAGCCTTTCCTCTGGCAGCTGGGGTTCCACTTCCAACTGGGTCTCTATGTATTCGATACAATTGCATGGATCCACCAGTTAGGTCACCATGCCCGTTGAGCTCAGGAGGCAGGGAAAAGAGGCCCATGTATCAATGGAAGTTTTTTTCAACGTGGTTTCGGCCTATTAACGTGACCATATCCTTATATAGAGTTTTCCCCTCTGAGAGTCCCTTCCCTGCATCCTGAATCATGGTTCCATGTCTAAGTCCTTAGGAGCCATTGCTATCTAAGTTTCAACTGTGTTGCCATAAGTCCTTCCCTTCTTTCCCAACACTTTTTTCCCAAACCTACATAACCCTTTGACTCTCTCCCCAGCCCGCGCAGTGCCAAATAGGACCCCTGGGCTCAAGGCTCCTCTGATACTAATAGAGAATGGCACATAGAAGTGAAAGTGGTGCCCCTTTAAATAACCCTTTTGTACTTACTTTATCCTGGGCTAGCTGCCATTCTTTCTTGTACCAGCCCGGATGAAACTAGCAAGCGAGTAAGCAAGTAAGATAGCGAGATAAGCCCCATTATCTCTTCCCAGCAAGCTTTCCAGCGCACAAGTTAGCACCTCCACTTCAAACTCTTTAACATGTATTATTGCCTGTCCTGTAAATTCTTTGCCCTTCCCTGTAAATTCTTTGATCCATTCCCAGTTCTTCTTGTCTGCACTGACGCCATTGCCCTCGATAAGCCAGAAATTCATTGTATAAAAACCCTTGACCATGATTAGGGCATCCACCGTTATCTTCGGTATATCTTTGTGGTCTGCGGGTTTATAAGTTATTTTGAAATCCTAGCACCCATTTACATTTGAGACAGCACCCATTTACATTTGAGACAATTAAATCTATTTACTACTTATGAAAATTATACAGTTATGAGGAGCATCTATAAAGAAATATTCAAATCAATTTTCCCCTGCAGATAGGGATAGGGATAATGGGACGACAGAAATCAGAAGGGATAACCATTCAAATAGTGACAAATTTTAATTTCGACTATTGTGTTTGAACATGGTAAGAGAATATCGAGAACAGAGCTTGGAACAACATCATAGAAACTCAAAGTATTATAACAATCTAGGTCACTTTGTCTCCTTTGTGTTCAAATTCTGCAACAATGATATTTGGTAAATGTTCATCACAAAAAAATTGATAGAATTCACCAATTATATGTAATAGTGTAATACATAAAGCAAAATGGTAATGTAGAACCAAATGATTTTAAGACATTTAATAATATAAATAATATATAGAAATATTAAATAATGTTAATTTTAACTTATGATTACTTTTATTTTTCATTTTTAAGGTATTTGGTTTAATACGGAAATTTTGATTAACCAACCAAAAAAAAGAATTCAAAAATATGTCTCCAATAATTTACATAAACCTGATAAATGTGCTCTATGCCAAGATGTCTTCTTGAATATACCCCAAGTCAACACCTTGTTATATAGTTCTATCCACTGCAACAATTTGGTTTTTAGAGGAGTCGTGGTTTTCCACAAAGGAATACACCACTTACTTTACTTCTTAGTCCTCATTCAAGAACATGGTCGTGTATTGAAGGCTTGTTATAATCTCTAGTATGTTTCCATGACAAGACCAAGATATCTTCCTCCTTCTTTAAGTAAATGAAACTCAATTTCAACTTTTCCATAAAACTGTTTCATTTTTTAGCTTCATGTCCATCTAAACCCAACAAACCATATTCAATATATCACCCATCTTTCCACAAATGAGCTCTAGTTGAGGCTACAAAATAAGAAAAATACACATTGTGTGCATGTTATTATTCCATGCTTTATGGCTATATATATATATATATATATATATATATATATATCCCTTGTATATAAGATAATTTCAACCTAACTAAAATAATGTGTCCTATCTAATAAAAATAATTCCACTAGTTGAACAAATATTGGGCCACACTTCTTTTAAAGGTAAAATGTTTGGCATATATTATCTATAAAGCATAATAAGTACATCACATAATAATACAAAATCAATCCCAAAGTGTGCAAAATAAATTAATAATACTAAGCATCTCTACATACAATGCTTGTTCATTTTCCTTGTTCCCTTGAGACATAGTATCAAAAATGAAAAAAAGACAAATGGGGACAAAAAGGGCATACGACCATAAATTAATATCATAAAAGGAATCATATCCAACCCCCTAACCCCATAACCCTTAAACCTCCTAACCATGAATCACTTAAACCCTAACCCCCTATACCCCTAAGCCTCTAATCCACCTAAATGTAACCCTCTAACCCTAGCTAACCCCCATAACCCCTAATTCCCCTAACCACTAAATCTCATAATGTGACCATAGTGACATTCTATGTATTTTATGCACATGTATACTAAGTAACTAGCATAAACAATTAACAAATAACATCCCCCACCCTTAGAGAGGAATATTGAAGGGATGAAGCCAGCTGTATGTCTCGGGCAATTTTTGCTAAATAGCTACCCCTCAACCCTGGCACCCACTCTATGTGGTGCAGCCGGTCAGGGTGTGCTTTTGGAAGTGCTTTCAAGTTTATGTTGTCATTTAGTTTAGGCCTTTGCGATGTGCATTGGGGTCCAAACAATTTGACCAATCGGCCCATGGGACCTTGGTTCATGGATGAGGTTGGTAAAATATTAAGCAATCCAGTAGGGTTTCATTATTACTGTGAAATGTTCAACCCAAATAGTATTAATTTCAAAGAATAAGTATTAGGGCCGAGAGCAATTTATGTGCAATTTCGCCATAATAGTTACTTGTTTGACTTGGCACAAAGTCAGTGTTGTGCAGTGCAAATCCTCGAAACATTTCCAATCAAGATAATAATAAAAATAAACTGGACATTCCAAATTGATGTTAATGGTGAGAATCAGTGCTAAATGCTAAACTAAACGATGGCAAACTTGGCTCCTTAGGACGCTGGATACCCAATTCATCCAAAAACAGTTACGGTCCACCGATAGCATTGGGTTTGACAGTATCCAGTCGTAAGTGAAAAAAAAAACACTTTTCAATCCAGGGATCTCTGTGTGACAAATTGGAGAATGTAATTGAGTAAATTCTTATGATATATGTTTAATAAATACACACCTAGCTAGAGTTCTTGGGATTAACTGTGGATGCTTTCCCTCCATAGCCTACAACTCCAGATTTGTAAACATGTCATGAAGAATCCTACTGCTTTGACTTGACCTTTGAATTCATTGTTTCTCGCCACCAATGATCAAATTTGAAGGGGGCGTCTTAATTTCAATTGGAAGGTTATTTATTCTAGGAGCACATGAAAAAATGATATATTTTCAATCAAACTTATTTTGAACACATTAATTTGTCATATATATATCATTAATTTTATAGTTCACTAAGATAACAACTATTCTATTATATTTTTTCGAGTTGGAGCACATTTCATTATAAAAAAAACTACTTAGACTATGTGATAACCATATTGGGGCATCCGCTCGACCTTATGCATATTGCAAGACGTCGTAACTAAATATAGTCTTAAAGAATAACTAGAACCATGAGAGAATTACGTACTATTAACTATATACAAAACGAGGCTATATATATATATATAACCAAAAAATTAATTTAAACCAGAGAGAGGGAAACAATCCAAACATAAGAGATGTAAGAATCGTGGGGATTGGGCACCTAAGAAAATAATACACAACTCATAAAACATTAAAAAAAAAATCCTAGATACCAAGCAAGTTAGCAACGCTAGCATAACCCAGGTTGGGGCATCAAATTATGTTGTTCAACACTTGTCGTGAAAGAATTCACCTCAAATTATAGACTTCACCTTCAAAGAATTCATTGCAATCACATTCGTAAGGAGTGATAAGAATATCACAACATTCCAACGTGTCAAATCTCAATTGATAGTGTCAATTAAATTCTTATATGGTAAATTTAATATAATACTTACTTATAGTTGTCTCTTACTCTTTGCATCTTGACACATTTGATATTTTATGGTTGTTTTTGTGCCTTGACCTAATTGATATTATAATGCGAGGATGTGCATGCATAATAATCCTTAGTTATGACTATGAGATGAGTATTATAGAGAAGAGGATGTAAACATAGGTAATTTTAATATGTATTTTGGTTGTGACCGTTGAGGACAATTGTTGTGAGAAACCACAAATGTATAAAAGGACAGAGGGAGATTACATCATTATCATGCCACCCATCAAATTGAAAGACTATTCTTGAGCCAACAATTGTTTTTTTAATTTTATTGATAACCATTGTGCAGGTGCTTTGGTCCAAATGTTTTTTCTAACTCATTGTTTCTCCATATCGTGTGCCCAATGACACCTCTCTATAGCATTTCATAATTGACCTATGTATAGTTTGTGATCTTAGCTACATGCCATTATTTGTATTTAATTGCATGACATCGAGTGTTGTTTATAGTTGTCATGAGTCCATGATATTCATGCAAGAAATGAAGTCTTGTAGAGGAGGACTCATCAAACTGGCCTTTTGAATTTCATTTTGATTAAAAAAGAGTGGGCATTGGTAGAGAGGTTCACATTGGTAGTAGGAACAAAGTTTTGAGCTTGTTTTGGGCCTAGTAGTAGACTAGTAGTTTCTATCTATTGTTATAGCCATAGTCATTGACACATTGCCACACTTTAGATTGCAGCCCCATTGGGAGTCAGAGTGACATCTTGATGGCTAGTGCCTCATAGTGATCAATCATTACTGGTCATCTTGCACAGCTAAGCAGTGAGTGCATGACATGAGTGAGTGAGTTATTATAATTTATCAAATTTCCAATATTTTGAATGACGATTTGAAATTTATAGCATAGGAATTTCAATATCTTGAGAGATTTATATGGATGGGTAATTTCAAATGTAAACTAAAACATTAATTTTTTGGGGGGGTGTAAATATAATTATTGTTGTTCTATGATAATAAAAATGATAATATTCATGGATTTGTAAACGAAAAACATTAATTTTTTTTGGGGGGTGTAAATATAATTATTGTTGTTCTATGATAATAAAAATAATAATATTGAATTTAAAGTTTCGAGTAATTAATTAGGTTTAAATTTATGTTAATCATTCTAGTAGCTTATCATTTAGAGTCTGAAACTTATCTCCCAATCACTTGAGGTGTTGATCTCTTGAGAATATTAATCTATGGTTTCGATTAGGTAGACCTATTTTGCTAAAGGGATTTTTTGTGTACTTCCATTCCATTTGTGTTGAAGTTATTTCCTCATTTTCAAGAAATAATAATAATATTTTTTTAAGATCACACTCAAGCAAGACACCAATTTTGTTGTATGAGACCCCCTTATTTGTGGGACAAGGAACCTCCTCTGTGCAACTATTTAACTACTAAAGTCTACATA
>LPNX010771062.1:23325-41738 GCA_001517045.1 Pseudotsuga menziesii
TTTGGTGGTTCAATGAATTTTTAATTAACATGGGTGCGTTAAATATACCATTATGGCCTAAGTAGGGGCATATTCCATCAATCATGTATTGAAGGTCGCATACCTTATACTCAAAACCACCTAATTCAACTAACATGCACATGCATAGTCCAAATATACCTATGAGATGCCATGTTTTATTTTTAAAGGCATCTTTCATATCCCTGGATTCCTAGAAGATTTAATTAAGGGATAAGGGCATAGTTTCCTCCCCTTACCATGTCCATTGCCTTGAGATGCATACCTAGTTCTCAGTAAATGGTTATTCCATGCACATCCCCATTAATATTAAAAGGATTCACTTTCAACATCATGTGTCGTGGTTGGAGGCATCAAGTTTGGCCTTAAATGGTTAAAAAATTCCTTTAAGGCATAAGGACCAAGTGTTTCCCCCCACATATGTCAAGGGTCCTAATATATTTACTTAGTGATAAAAATTTTCTAGTGGCATTAGTATCCCCATTTCAAGTTAAATGATACCATGGAAGGATCTATTGATTTTGTTGAATGCATCATTCTTGGCTCTAGATGCCTATAAGAATATTCTAGGGGATAAGACCTAGGATTCCTCTCCTTATTATGTATAAGATACAAAGACACATACATAGTACTTATAAACCACTAATGGTTCCCATATTTCCATTCAAATCCAAACTATTAACTGTAGAGGTCATATATGGTGATTCAAGGTGTCGTTCATGGACCTTGAACCCTAAAAGATGGTTTACAACCTGAAACTAAAGATTTGTGTACCAACCATGATTAACACCTTATCCTCCATATCTAATTCTAAAAAAGTTACAAATCTTGGCCATATCTCAACTTAAAGGTTGAGGATACTCTTAATAGATCATGTGTGTTTGTTCGAGGTGGTGTTCTTGGCCCTATATGTCTATAGGATTCCTTTAGGAAATAAGGACTAGGTTTCCTCCACCAACCATTTTTAAAGATATGTTCCTAGTTCTAAGAGAATTATAATGCATTTCATATTCTCTCTTATATGAAAAATATCACATAACGAGGTCGTATGTGCAAGCTCGACGCCTTGTTCATGGACCTCAAGCCTTAAAAAATACCTTTAAGGCATAAGTATTGAGTTTCATCCCCCAAGCATGGTCAAGGGACTATGACCCATTCTTAATTGTTAAATCCTCCTAATGGTGTCCATATTATAACACAAAGAAAAACTATGCTCTTTGGAGGTTAGTCATGGTTGTTTGAGATGTTTTTTTTTATGATGCTAAAATATTACTATAGGTCATAAGTTTTGTGGGTCTCCATAACATGTGCACGTTTTGCTTCTCATAAAAGCATGCGTGTTTTGATTCTCAATAACGCATGTGTGTTTTGTAACTATAAAACATGTGGTTATTTTTTTAACCTAATCTACGTGTCATATGCCATGTTAGAATCGAGCTTAGCCAAACCAAGAACAACATCATGCAAGCACCTTATATTTTTATGTATCGTGAGCAAATCTAAAAGGTCCCTTAACTTCTTACACATAGCCATCCACATTGATTTTTTTTTTAAATGTTCAAATAATATATTCCCTTAAATCTAGAAAAATTAACTCAAAGAACTATTCCATTAATTTTGGAAAAACTGATCTACGGAATTCTTTCCTCAATTAATATTTTTTTATTACTTCAAGTAAAAGTTTAGTATTCAAGAATTGAAAATTAAATATTACATATCAATTAGAAATAATTTGGTAGGCCATAAATCATGAAGAATCTATGATAGCCTACTTAGCTAAATGCTAATATCGTTTAGACATTGAAGAATAAAGGAATAAGTGAATGAAGTTTTACCCATAGTTGCATTCTTTACTACAAGAGATTTTTTATCTATATTAGAGGTGACCAAACCGGTATAAATATTTATACTATGATAATATGTTATATATGAAAATAAGATAGTACAAATGGAAGGCAAAAATGAGGCATTCATAATGTTTGAGTTATTTTTAAATGGCCAGATTAAGCTAAGATAAAATAAAATAAAATTAGTTTTAGTTATGTCAAACCAAACAATCAACTATGAACACATTGTGAAACATGGGATTCAATGTTGTTTACACCAGCATCAATACACAGTACTAAAGAGTGTGAAATGAAATTTTGCAGGGAAGATTGGGTATCAATCTCTCCATGTCAACATCTTTTATTTAACATGATGTAATTATAGTGCCAACCAACCATATAAAAACCATGTTTGAGCATTACTTTCATGAAGAGAAGAAAGTGATATGAATTTCAAATGCACTGGTTCAGTAATAGATAGATTGTGAAACCCAATTTTCATGGATTTTATTCGAACTTTTTATATGTAACCATACTCTTTTATTATTAATGTTTTAATGTAACTACAAATAAACTCTCGATTAATATATTGCTTTTCAAGATTGTGTGTATTCAAAGTCATTCTTTGATTTTACGAGGTAAATTGAAATTATAAAATATAATTACAATGGTCCCATTCTTAAAGTTCATTTTAATGATGTGTTAATATATACATACACTTAACACATTTATTTTATTTTTATCAAATAAGTCTTACATGAACACATTAGACAACCATTCAATTAAATAACCTTTTTTAACTTAATAAATCTATATAAATAAATAAATAAAAATTAATTTCTAATAATGATAAACCAAATCTCCAATCTTTATATTAGTATTATGATATAGGAGTAATTTGAAATTGAAAACTATTACAACTATAGTAATAACTCATGATGTCATAAATATAATGACCAACCATTTATTTTATAAACATTATATAGGAAACAACCACATTGTCATCAAATATATTACACCACGAAGGAGATCTCAAACGTATGCTAGAATTCCTTCTAGCACAAGCACATTTAGGGTATTTCTTACAACACTCCATAGTAAATAAAAGCTAACGCATGTTAGCTTTATTTCTAGCATATGAATATGATCATTTATTACAACAACATTGCATAGTCAAGAAATGATAATGCATGTTAGGTTTTCTTCTAGCACAATCACATTAGGCACATTACTAACAATAAAATTGAATAGTTAATGAAAGCTAATGTATTAATGACCAACAATTTATACTATAACATTATTTAAGAAACAAGCACATTGTCAAAAAGTATATGGCACCATAAAGGAATTATAACACATGTTAGCTTTCTTTGTAACACAAACACACACGGCCATTTCTTGCAACAACATTGAAATTTAAGAGAAGGAAATCTAGCACATTAGTGACCAACAATTTTATTATAAACATTATATAAGCAACAATAACATTGCCAAAAATTCATAGCACCATGAAGAAAAACTAGAAGACACTAGATTTCCTTCTAGAACAAGCTCAAGGGAATTTATTACAACATTTTATAAAGAAAGAAAGCTAATGCACCAATGACCAATAATTTACATTATAAACATTATATAAAAAACAATTACATTATCATCAAATATTTTGCATCATGAAGGAAATTTAACACATGTTAGCATTCATTCTAGGACAAACACAAGGGCATTTGTTACAACATGTAAATTAAAATAAGTAATTTTTAAAAATCTCTCTTGTGACATGCTTTGTATTGAATGACATGAGATTCCTTGATTAGTTAGAATATCATTAACTAAAGTAAAATTTCCCCTGTAAAAAATTAAATAAAAATCAATAAATTACTATGCCTCGATGAGTGATGTTATATTACTATAATTACAAATAATTTATTTAACAACATTTTTTTAAAACAAATGATATGGTAGAAGAAAATTTAGTGAGTTGCAACAAAGTCGATAAAAAATCAATTATAAACAATAGTAATGATGTATATTAATAAAACTATCAATTCCCATATATTTCAAAAAATATAAAATTGTACAAATTGATTCACCAAAATCTATATCCAAGTTGTATTAAAAAATTGAAATTTACTTCTCAACAAATTTCTAAAAAATTATATCTTCATCTATTGCAATGAACTATATGTTTTATTGAACATTCGAATGTACTCATGTTTCTCTTTGATACAATGAAGTGTCTAAAGAAAGGGGAATAAAACTTGAATGAGCCAAGTCTCTTGCTCTTGTCATGTATAAGAACTTATCAGGACATGGTTTGATTGATATCCAATGAATTGAGAAGTAGGATTTGATGTATATATTAGCAACACATTTTATTCTCCAATATTGGAAAAACACATCGCTCAACCTTTTCTCATAAAATTGTATTGTACTCCCTCCTTTGGATTTGGTTTGGAAACGACAATGGGATCTTTTCTTACTGAAAATGCCTTAAAAATAGGACATGTCACCAAATTTATATTTATTTTAATCTCAATTAGATTAGTTCTTAATTAGCATTTGTATACATCAAATTCTACACTACAATTTGTCATTTAACATATGCATAAAATTCTATACCACAAATGAAAAATTCTGATTCATCATAAAATTTTGTATTTGTTGTATAACATGGTACTTACATCATGTACTTCAATCATCAAGATGTCACAAAACTATAAAAATCCATATAAACAAATGTAATCCACCTAAAACTAATAATTGGTGATATATTTTATTTATTATTTTAAATATTTTTTACAAAAAGTAAAAAATAAAACAAATGTAATGAATTATTATTTTATTAATAAAAGACACGAAAGGGATTAGGGGACATAGATGGAATATTTGGAATAGTTTAACTTGCTTATAGTAGTGTTATTAAATTTTGTTTTGACTGCAACTATTTGTTTCTAGAAAGTTAGGACCACTAGCAAGGAAGGCTACAGGGTCACCTTCTCCCAATACCGCATCTTAGAACACCCAGGTAAACAATGTGTAAAAACCCTTGGTCTTATTTACTTTTTCATTTCCAAAAAAAATACCCACATTGTTCACCATTTAAGTCGGTTTGTTGTAGGAATCTCTTAACTAAGCGAAGGGGATGAGCAGAACATCATCTCCAGCTTGGTGGAGATAACGTGTTTAATATTTTTCTTTAAACCGTTAGGGTTTTAGCTCTCATTTAGAGAGGGATTTATAGCCTCTCTTCTTTGGAATTATTTTTATGTGCGTTTGTATCTTGTTTTAGTGTTATGGGTTCCATCATGGATGGAATTACCACCACTTTACATAATATGTAATTAAAAGTGGTTAGGGTTTAATGAAATATGGTGGAAGCCATCGTGGATGGAATTAAGAGCAGACCCTATATGCGTACACTGTTTTGATATCATTTAACGTAAAATTAAATTGGATGCGACCCATAGTTTCATTTCATTTTTAATGAAATTTCTATCATGAGTTATACCGTAGTTATACTTTGTATTTATCATTGGTTTAGTCAATGGTTTCCATCCTTCAATGGTCTTACTTCCATGCGTAAGTTTGATAAGATTCGATGCTTAAAGATAACTAGGTTATTTTTAAATAGGAAGTGTGTAGTATTTAAAAAATATTGTTTCCCTTGGTTAAATACCCATATGATGATTTAGCCAATGTGGTCTATGTATATCCTTTTATCTTGTTGTATATTTGAATTTGAAAGGTAATAATTGTGTTTATTCATTGTGTAAACAATGGTTTCCATCCTTCAATGGGATTACGAGCATGCTTAGAATGGAAAGGTCTGTTGCTGCAATTAGCTAGGAATTTGCTTGGCAATTACGATGTTGATTCACTTTGGTTACATTGATTTCGGTTGTTGAGTGTTATCTTTAATAAATTTGATAGAATGTGCATGAATCCATAATTGACTTTTTTGATATGTGAGTATTACCATAACTGATATAATCCTTTATTTTTTTGTGACTGTATTTTGAAGATTCTCCTTTCACATATCAAATATATATATATATGACTATAGGCTATTAATATTGTTTGATTAATAGTTAGCTATGTTGTAATTCATGAATGTTTTTTATATCTATCTTGATAGTTTTTATAAATAAATCAATCTCGGATATTTAATTAGATCACCTTGATCCCGATCTGGCCATTCTTGTTCTTGTACCGTGGTTTAAGAAATAATTAAATAATATCTCTGTAGCTTAACCCAATAGGGAATACATCATGTATACAGTAATTTTGATTGTTGTTTTTAGGTTTTAACTGTAAATTGTTTAGTATTTGAAGAATGTTACATTTATCTACTTTAATCATAATTTACCTAGATCTATGACATAAGAAATAGTTGAACATAAATAATTAATAGATATTTACTCATTTAAGGAATCAATTATTTGAAAATAAATTGAATCTACAGTAGACCAAATCATCTACAAAGCCTTAACTCGGGTATGGATGGTTAATCCAAGAAGCGTTACCAATCAAATCTAATCATTCGTAGGTATAGAAAAAATGCATAAAAAATATAGAATCGATACATAAACAATATTTAGAATCTATACATGATATATAATTGTTCAACAAGAATTCCTAAAAAATTTGTGATTATGATTAAAGGTGCAAACCCATATCTAAGATTAAAACCCTACTGTAATTAGGAAATAGAATAATAACCTAGCACTGCTGCTGGATAAACATAAATGGAATAGTTGTTCTTTGCAACGAACTCCTAGAGTAGTCAAATTACTTGCTCGAGAACCCCTAAGCCTACTTGTTGAACTACAAGAGAAAATCTAAGCAATGCACGATCTCTTGTATTATCAGATTCAATCTCCATGTAATTCTAGCCTCCTTCTTCCTAATGGAAAGACTATTATATATTATTATTCCTAGGACTTGGTCATTTATGAGCCTTTTTCTCTTTACCACTCAACTAGGAGTAGTGCCTGATTTTGGGGAAGATTCCTCGTGCACCTTGAGTTCTCAATCAGAAGCTACAACCACTTGTTTTTCGTCTTATCGGTCAACAATCACTCTTCAACAACTATTCCACACTTGTCCCCTTTAGTATATTTTATTAATAAAAGAATAATTAATTAAATTTTGTTTTATTTTTTACTTTCTCTCAAAAATATTTAGAATAATAAAATAAAATATCTCAGAAAAAATTAATAATAAATTATAAATTTTAGGTGTATTATATACACCTCCCCTTAGAGGATAGCATTGTGCTTGGTGTTTATTATTTATTCTTCCTTTTATTTATCTTGGAATATGATTATATATGTGTCCCTCATAAGACTTTTCAATTCCCAAGTATATTCTTCGGGACTAAGGTGCTTCCATATCAATTTCACTTGTCCAATGGTACAAATCCATAGTAAAATTTCTCTCTTGTCGAGAATATGCTCTACTCCCACTTGGAAATATTTTTTGGGGTCCACCTACATAACATTCCAATCGATCACATGAGTAGCCTCGTAAATATATCTCTTTAAAATAGAAACATCAAAAACATTATGTACTTTAACAGTGGATGGTAAGGCTAACTACTATGAAACCGACACCACTTTAGCAAAAATTTCAAATGGCACGCAATAGCTGGGTTCCAACTTTGAACACTTGCCCAATCTCAAAGAAATATTTCTTGGGTTTTACCTTTATGTACACATGCTCATCCACCTCAAAATATCTACAACTTCTTTTTAAGCCAGCATAACTTTTCTTCCTGTCTGTGGAACCCTTCAAGTTTTGTTTCACATGTTTCATGGTTAGTTCCATATCCTTTAACAATTCAGATCCTAGCGTTAACCTATCAACTAGAGAACTCCAAGAAATTGGATTATTGCATTTGCGTCTAGACATAATTTCAAAAGGACTCATACCTTCTCATACTTGAAAATTATTATTATAAGAAAATTCTATAATGTGTAGGTAGTCTTCCCACATACCTCATTTGTCCATTACATGCATTCTTAACATGTCTTCTAGAACTTGTTTTACTCTTTCATTATTCCCATGCATTCACAGATGATACTCAATAATGAAGTTCAATGGTGTGCCTAACCCTTTAAACAAAGATTTCCAGAAATTTCATGTAAATTTTGCATCTCTGTCTGAGATTATTACCTTTGGTACACTATGTAACCTGAAAATATCTTTCATAAAAATATATGTAATGTTAACCGCTGTATAGGTAGATTTTACAAGAATAAAATGAGCTTCTTTACTTAACTTATCAACTATGAACATGATTGAGTCATGTTTCCTGAAATTTTTATGAATGTCTCTTATCAAATCCATGCTAATTATTTCCCACTCCATTCCAGAATGGGTAACGATTGCAATAACCTTGTTGGAATTCAATATAGGGAGCTAAGTACTTTTCTACCTATTTATTCATGTTAGTCCAAAAGAGTTCTTGTTTGGTCATGCAGATTACATTCTGGTATCTGCGATGTCCTGATTAGGGTCATTTATGTAACTCATTCATGACTCTTAATTTTATTTCTATTGGATTTTGTATGTACAACTTATTTTTGTACAACACTAATCCCTTTTTGTTTAGGCTAAAATATGTTTTTATCTCATTTTTTTCATTTTCAGCAGTCTTTTCTTTTGAAATTAGGTATTCTTTATCAGAATTGTCTACAATTAAGAAAGGATGATTTTAAGGAACCATACTTATTTAAAAGTGTATAAATGTTGGCGAATATTACCAATTCTTAAAACGCAAACTATAAAATGATTGGCGATATTTTTCAAAAAATATTTTAATTTCCAAGGATTTTATATCATTTATATAATAATTTGGTGATTTTTAGAGTGAAAAAATTTTACCCCATCAAAATTGGACAAAATAGGGCTTCAAAAAATGCAAAATGGCGAATCTTGTTTGGGAGAAAAACATCGAAAAATAGCCCATTTGGCTAAAATTTGCCCCTAAAATTATCCTTGCAATTAAGATCTGATTTTTCATATCTGGTTTATAATTGTTGCTTGCAAGTAGTAAATTTGAATGATGACTCAATGCATCCGAAACTGTGTCTTCTTTTCCCTTTATGTGTTTTATTTCAAATTCATATTCACTTAAGAGAGACAATCATCCTGCATGTCTAGCATTTAAATTTTGCTAGTCAAATAAACATTTCAAACTTATGTTATCTGACATTACCAAAAATTTTCCTCTCATGAGGTACTGTCGCCACATCTTTAATGTGTGAATAATTGCATCAAGATCTAAGTCGTGCATAGCATAATTATTTTCATGTTCTTTTAATTTTATATATTCATAAGACAATGTGTAATTATGTGGTATTAATACCCAACCTAATCCTTCCTTACAAGCATTTGTGTTTATGACAATATCCTTAAAAGGATCCACAATTTTCACGATACAGGTGGTAGTTAACATATGTTTTAATTTATTAAATATTTCCATACACTTTTGATTCCAATCAAACATTTTATCTTTCTTCTATAGTGAATTTATGGGGTAGGCTATCTTAGAAAATCTTTCTATGAACTTTCGATAATAACCAATAATCTCCATGAGCGATCTTACGTCTGTTACATTTTTAGGAACTCACTATTCTGTGATAGCGTTAATTTTTTCGAGGTCGATAGAGATCCCATCCTTGGACACAATGTGCTCTAGATATTGAATGATGTCTTTAAAGAAGTAGCATTTACTGAACTTAGCATACAATTATTGTTTTCTTAATACTTTTAAAATTATCTTTAGATGTTCTTCATGTTCTTATTGTCAAGGAAGACAACTACAAATTTATCGAGATAGTTACTTAGAATACTATTCATTAAGCACATGAATGATGTAGGTGCACAGGTCAACCCAAAAGGAACTACGACAAATTCGTAGTGACCATAACGATTCATAAAAGCAGGTTTAAATATGTCTTAATATTTGATCCACACTTCACGACATCCAGACCTTAAGTCTATTTTAGAGAATATTATTTCCCCGTGGAGCTGATCAAATAGATCATTTATCGAGGGAGAGGATATCAATTTTCAATAGTCATTTTATTTGGTTTTTTATAGTCTATGCACAACCTTAAGGTTTTATCTTTCTTCATTACAAATAATACCGGAGCTCTCCAAGGGGAAACACTAGGTCCAATATACTTTTTTTCAATCAATTCTTGTGATTGTGACTTGAGTTCAGTAAGCTCTATTAGGTGGATTCGGTAAGGATATTTTGATATTGGTATCACTCTAGGTATCATATCGATTATGAAGTCTTTGTCTTTCTTTGGAGCTAATCCAGGGACTTCTTCCAGAAATATGTCTTTAAAATTCTTTAAGATAAGTATATCTTCTATTTTAAGGTTGTTTTAATTATCTTTATCATCCATTACATAAACAACAAATACTTTACATCCCTTACATACTAAGATTTTAATTTGGAGTGCATAGATCTCTATGATTGTAACTTTTCTGGGAATTCCTTTCACATTAATTATGTTTCGAGTATCATCTATGTCTGTAAAAGTTTTTTCAAAAGAATTCAACATTACTGTGTGATTTTCTAGCAAGTCTGTTCATTTTAACATAGAATAGGCATCTAATGGTAAAATATTCAAATCAGCATGTTTATTGAAATTATTCATTAATATTTTACATCATTTTACATAACTAGTGACTTTATGCTTAGCACTTATGGATAACTGTACCATCCATGACATATAAAATTTGTATTGTACTAATTTACATAATTCAACTATTCTAGGTGATACATAATTCAAACTTGCATATGGATCAATTATTATGGAATAGGTTGACTTTTTATCATACCTTCGATCTCGACCATTGAATTTTGATGGTCTCCTTGTCGATTCTCCAACGCAGCACTGATTCCAAGAATGATCCTCTCCATGTATCCAACTATAATAGCTTCCTAAATGGAGTGAACATTAAAGTTTTTCTTTCTTATTTGAAAATATTTAAAATAATTTAGATCTGCACATTCCCAACATTTTAAGGGTTCCCTCTCTGCAATGTTCTTATTTAAAGTAGTTGGAGGTTCTCTTTTTTATCTATAGGATTGTGTGGTTTAAATTTTTTAAAGTTATTTCCTTCATACCCTTTGTAATTATTCCCTGTATTATTGTAAAATTTATTATTTTTCTTTCTTGGATCAAAGTTATCTCATGTAATATATAAAATTTGGGACCTAACACTTATAGGCATGAGCCTATTGATTATGATGTTCTCTTGATATTTTATTTTGATATATTGAGTCGAAGAACCCACTGCATATGAACATGATGATCTGGTTTTATATATTGGGTGTAAGCCAATTGTTGATGATATATATATATGCTTGTTTTTGTTGGGCATGGACCTTGAAGCACATGATTGATGAGATGTTTGTGGTGAGAGAGGAGATCTAGAGTACATTAGTACTTACATTTGTGTTTATTGAGAACCTCTCGAACACATGAAAAGATAAGATTTGGAAGTGTTGGGCATAACCCCTGGGGCCTTCCATGTTGATTTTGATAATAAGCTCTAGAGCATCATTTCCTTGGCCATTGTATCCCTAGGTGTATCCTACAAGTACATCCTATCATTAGTGTTGAGAAAAGAGATTTGGAATTGCACTAATTTTGTAACTCATTGTTAAAGTGTTGAGTATGGGCTCTAATATGCGCTATGGGTTACTAAAAATAATTTAATAACTTCTGAGTGAAAATGACTCAAGAAAAATATTGATCTCATGAGACTTATTTATAAGTGATTAAATGAAAATTTTGAATTTCTGTATTCTCATTAAGTAATGAAGAACTACCACGTTATACGAGGGAAATCCAACATGCAAGGATGTTTAGAGTTGCCTAGCAATGTAGACCTAACCATCTCCCTATTTGACCTTAATGAAGAAGTGTCATTAAGTCTAGGGATCATGGTATATGATACCCAAAGACAAATGTTAACAAATGTTATATTATTATGTATTTTATACATGGTATGTATAAGAACAAATATAGTGATAATATTAATCATGAAAGAAAGAAAGAAAATCTCCATCCATTATTATTTATTATTTAAAGATAATAAATAGTTCAATACCTACAAAAGCCTAATTAGGAACTAGTTGAAAGTTCATAAGTTAAAGTATTAAAAATTACCCAAATTAATTAAAAAGGGTTAAATCAAGAAATCGAGGTTCTGCCCTTTGACTAGAAAGTCTGTCTATAAAGACTCAATCCAAGGAAAGGCTTGGGGCTTTGATATATCATTGGGAGGATTAATTTTGTGCATGTTTTTCTCTCAGGTAAATTCTTGGTGAACATTTTCCTGGAAGGAAAAAGAAGAACTGATCCATATGTGATATATGAGATAGGAAACCCTACCTTAGGAGCTCTAAGCTATTTCGATGTTGGATTCCAACTTGAGGGGATCCAGATTAAAACCTGGAATACTTTTGGGTCATGGTTGGGTGGAACGTGGTAGTTCCCAAGTGATTTGGTCATGAAAAATAGAGGTCATATATGCCTTTGAATTGTTAATGCTGGTTATTTGAGTGTGCATTTTTATCCATTAAAAGAGCTTCAAGTTACAGGTATGAAGCTCTAGACATCCTATTCCATTTCCCCATAATAAATGTTGGCTATGTTAGGCAAATGATTACATTGCATTTTCTAACCCTATGTGTTTGTTTCTGTGTATAAAATCTTCTAGGGTTTGCATATTTAAATATTAACCCTAAGCTCGAAGTGATTTTCTATACCAAATTTATCTAGGGTTCATTCATCAATTTACTTCTGCAACATTAATTCATTTATAAATATTTATCATGGTTTCTGCACCCTATTTTTAATTCTTGTATTATTTTTACTGATGAAACTCGGTTAAGTACAAAATAGGTTAAATTATTTCATATTTATTGTCTATCTATTCATTTGGCCTTTATAACTCTACCGACATTTTTCATTTGTTAACAGAGGCATGTCTTCGATTTAAATAGACTAGTGGAGAGTAAGAATTTTATAAGTATACATTAACCATTCTAGAATGGAATTATAAATCAAATCAACTAAGTACAGGTTATGAGTAGTTCCACATTACATCGAAGATAAATAAACCATCAAGACCTTTCAAGATATGTATACCGAAATATATGTTAACTACTAAACCATTTCAAGTAAAAATAACATCATCATAAGTAAATAAAAAAAGTAAGCATCATGACCATACATGGATCTAAATTCAAGTTTCATTTCATTATTAAGATCCACAGAACTAATATTAAAATCCACAGACCTATTACTATAAGTCCACCTAATCAAATTGTATGCCATAAAATCGAATAGCCCCATTTTATTCTCAAATCAAATCCATAGCATAACAATTAACCAAAGTATTATCATAATCTTTAAAGAAAGAACTCAGTGATTACATTAAGTTCATAGGAACGAATCATGTGGGCTACCTTTCTATTCACTTACATAACCATGATACCCTTTATATTTAAACCTACAGGTAATATTGTATAATCCAGATAGTAATCTCTAGACAGTCGAAGTATTTATATAGGAGAGGATAGGAATCATATACTATGGGAACCTAAGCCCAAAAATGTAATGTAAGCCCCAATGTAATCATCCTTTGGATTCGTTATACATCCATCACGACAACACTATACACAGAGGGTATGTGGGCTTAATAATCAAACACATTCACTACAACAAGGTTGGGAGACCCTCGTGGTCTACACTCGCACTGTAAGCACACCATCAGACACCAAATAACTAAATACATAGTCCATTAAAAGAAAACCTACAACAATGATAGCCATTGTGGGTTTTCACCCATGGCTTCTTCACTTTTTCCACATTGTGTATTAATAAAAAAACAGGAAAAATTTGCAACGAAATAAGCTATTGCAGCAACCATGGGGAGGGATCACACAACACAAGGCATGTCCACCAACCCATATGCTGTCAAGCATTAATAGCTAAGAATAAATACAAGCAATTATACACAGACCATGCACCAACGACACATAATTCCAAGCCTTAACAATAACAACGAATTACAAAAAAAATAGGGTATATTATTTACACAATAACCATTAAAGTTTGAAATAAAAATATTACATAGTCGTGCCAAGGGATATGGCACCATTGCAAGCAATGGTGCTTCCCAGGATTAAAACTACCAAATCAAAAATACAATTTACATAAACAAAATGCAGAGTCTACTAGAAGTCCCAAGGTTCCCCATTCGGTGATAACACCACCCTCATTTTTTTTACAAACCCAAACCTTGTATATATAGGCCTGAAGGAGAATCGATATCTCATAAGTAAAACCCAAATAACAACGATATAACCCAATCCCACCCATAATGTCAAGAGGGGACAAGCTTACACTTGTGTAAAAGGCTTACCTTGACTACGATGGCATCATCCTTGTGCTGACAGTGAAGCTCTATGAAATCCCACTCCTCACCAACCCTATCACCTGCAACCTCCAACATGACAAGGATGAGAAGTATGACATAGAAGAAGCAATGAAACAAATATCAAATGTAGTCATGAAACCAACGAAGACTACCTTCCTAACCAGGGCGTCATCTCCACTCACAGCTAAGATTCGAGACCATACCCTCCATAGACGAAGAGAAATGACCAAAACATTCATGGAGCTAAGACCTAAGCTTGGGATTCCCCAAACCCCAAGAAGCACTAATGGCTCCATCCTGGTGTCAACTATCCACTCAAAACCCACTTTTCCATAGTTTGCATTCATTCATGAGTGTGCTTCAAACCTTAGAATATAAATCGCCACCCCTATGCTCATACAAGGTAGGGCATGTTTTAGGTATCATTTAACCATAGGATTAAGCCTTGAACCCTTGCATATATATATTCCCTAAGCTTAATTCTTAGCAACCATGGCATATAAAATATGCCATGGTATTATTGCTACATATAAAATCAAGGTTTGGTCTATACCGCCAAAGTTTAAAACCTGTCAAGCGAAAATAAATACATGCTAATATTTTAAATGTAACAAATATTAATTATGAATAGATTAAGTTAGGAACAGAGGATCCGTAACTTCATATTGAAATGTAGGCGTCTCATAGATAATCTATCCGTGTTAAATAATTAATGAATATCATAATTACCGTTTTATGAATCTGAGTCTGTAATGAAGCGTAGTAACGAACAATAGGTAGAATAATTATCAAAACATTCAACAGACTTTAACAAGTCTTTGTCACTCAGTATAATCTGCATACGAGATGAAAGAGGTGTTTTAGTTCAAAGAACTAAGTAAGCCTACTAGCCAAGTGAACACTTTACCTCTTAGTAATTGTCACATGGGAGAACTAGTCCCGCCACTCCACCCACTTTAGTTCCAAAAAAAAACTTAAGTTATAACCATATAAATAACAAGTAATACTATGAAGAAATAAGCGAAGCGTATAATTAAGTACCTACACATTCACAATAATGTATAACCATAAGAATAATGTAGTAAACAAGCATTATGACATCATAAGTAAAATACAATAATATTCATAACTGAAAGTAAGATGATAGAACGTAAGAAAAACTTACGACCAAATAGTGGTGCATTCAGTGTACATTATATTCCACAACTTCAATAATGTTTCACATAGGTAGTTTTTACTGGCCTAATAATTTTATTTTATTTTTCAATTTTTGGGGACATTACATCTTGCCTTTTAGTCTTCCAAACTGTTACACTTTCTTTTTTATTTTTATTCTTTTCCTAACATAAATTTTATTTTCTGATTGCTTCTTCGAAAGTCTTCACATTGTCATACTCAATCCACTCTTTAAGACTTATAGGAAAACAACTGAAAAAGCGCTATATACGTGGTTTTTCATCTATTATATATGGTATGTAATGAATCACACTCATGAATTTACTACAAATCTCTTTCATAGTACTAGATCCTAGTCTTAACTCGTAAAATTCATTATCCTTCTCTTTGCAATACTATCCTAAAGGTTATTTGTGTTTAAAATATTTTTTAAAGGTTTTCTAGGTTACATATATTTCCTTTATTCCCTTTACTTTCTTTATATGCTCCCACCATATATCTTCTTTTCTAGTTAAATTATATATGGCCATTTTATATTTTAGTTCATCGTAGTAATTATAGATTTGGAAGTATTTCTCCATCCTTGATGTCGAGGCTTCCACCTCTTCTCCTTTTCCAATCTTACTGCTAAACATTGGTGGTTTAATCATTTTAAACTTCCCATAGATTTATTCATACAGATTGTACTTTATTTTCTTTTTATTATCATCTCTACTTTCACTTGAATCTTGTTGTTTTTGTGTGTGATGTTTAACTGATTCCTCACTGGAAGTTTTAGCCCTATGACTCGAAAATTCCAGTTTCCTCCCATTACATTTGTAAGGTGCAATTTTTGGCATATTATGTTCATGTTCTTTCTTCTTCTCATTTTCATCATTATGTATTTTAGCTAGTAAAATGCTATTCAGTTCTTCTTGAGATTTCAAGATTCATTTATTCTCCTCAACTCTTTTTAACTATGATCTTAGTCCTTTAACATATTTTTTACATTTAATACTTATTCTCTTGACTTTGATTCATGTTTACCGATATCTCACCATACCTTAGATTACACTCTTAATTATTTGTACGATCTCTAGTGTGACACTGTTATTTTGCACACATCCCTACCCCTTCCATACTTTTCCTGCAAAATAAAGTTATCATTCTCTTCCTGTTTTGAAAGAGAATCAAACCAAAAAATAAACTAAAATTAGTTTTATTGTTTCTTTAGCAGTTTTAGTGTCGAGCCAGTTCATGCCTAATGCTGCAACCTTGCTTTTATACCATTATATTACACACCTAAAAAATTATAATAAATAAAAAATGTACATATATTTAACTAGAACTCTTCATACAAATTCTAGCATGCATTATTACATGTGAGTCTAATTAGTGATGTTATGTAAAGTTTATTACCTGATTAGGTTTTTCCAACTGTGGGTAATATCATATTTTTTTAACATCTTACATACAACCACACCTAAAGGTGATATTTAAAATACTTGCTTTTATTTTTATCAAGGTTTACTAAGGTGTAATGTCCCCAAAAATTGAAAAAAAAAATTATAGGTGAGTAAATACTACCTAAAAGGGATCATTATTACTCTTATGGAAATACATGTGCTATTTAAACTTTCAATCTCTATAAAAATTGCTCATGCGGTCTTCTAAATCTATTGTCCATTCTGTGATTATTAGTTCGTTTACTTCTTATGTCTAAATTAATTTATTCAAATTATTTTTACATCGTAGTTACTAGTGTCGATGAGTTTGTGAATTGTATAGTTTATTGTTTACCTCTGCACATTTGTATTCTGTTTATTAAGTATAACTAACTTAAATGTGTTGTTGGGAATAAAGTGGTGGAGTGGTGGGTCTAGTTCTCCCATGATGATATGAAAGGTAAGGTATTACTTGGTTACACAGGCTTATTTAGTTCAATCAAACTAAGGTACCTCTCTCTTTTACTTATGCAGTTTATTACTTGCGATGGGAAGTGGATGTAAGTGTGTTGACAGCCTTGGTCGTCAATAACCTGGTGCTAGTTATTACATTGCCTATTGACTTGATTTTCAGACTTGGTAAGTGTTGTTATCATCAATTTAGCCATTACAACTAAATTTCCTGTACATTGTTTATTCTTCGTTATGGTCTTAAGTTCGTCATTTTTAGATGTCATTAATTTCTATTCGTGCTATGTATATTTTTAATATACATTCTATTTTAACATTTCTTATGGTCTTTTATTGGGAGGATTTGTAATGGTTCGAGAGAAAACTTGAATTTGATAACTTGAGGGATTTACATGGCATACTTTGTATGCCATGGTGCTTAAGCCTAAACACCTTAACATTATGGTGTTAAACCCTAAGCTCTAACCTATGGACTAAACCTTATCTACAATCCTAAGCAAGGGTCTTAACCATTGGAACTAGCGCAACCTATGACAAGTATTAATATAACACTATCATAGTGTAGCTTTGTATTATGTTAACGTTGAGGTTTTAAAGTTTGGGGAGTTGATGTTTATATGGTATGAACCATACGATATAGGGTTTAAGCAATGGTATGAAGGGTGGCATGAAACGATACCTTGTACCAAGTCATGACTATGGGAGTGGGTTTGTGGAAACGATAATGGACTCCAACCTCGTACATTTAATGCTTGTGGGAAAATGTGACATCCTTCCTCTTAGGCTTGGCTCATGATGGATGTGTAATGTATTTGGAAATTGGGGTTTCGTTGTTTGGCTCTACGCAGAGGTATGGCCATGGAGGTGACCCATAGCTTATGAAGGTAAGCTTGCGTGAACTCATAACCATGTATGTAATGTCCCTGTGTGCCCTTGATGCCAATAAGTGCGGAAAGTGGTAGAGTTTTGTTTGTTTGTTTGTTTTGTTTTCTTCATTACTACGAAGAGGGAAAACCTGTTAGCA
>LPNX010771062.1:49286-73861 GCA_001517045.1 Pseudotsuga menziesii
ACAGGTTTTTGGTTTATCTCCTGATTCGCTGCAACAAGAGTAAAGGGAAAAGAGAAAAGTTAGGCAACGTACATAGCAAAGAAAACCCTCAAGAAAACGTGCATCTCCTATGGTTGGTTTATATGCATATGCCCTATGCAGGTCCACTCCCAAGCACAAACAGGCTCTGAGCTGAGTTTGCAATGAGACCGATCTTTGGTTTATAACCAGGTACCCACCAGCGCATAGGCTGGAACTAAGCCAAGGGTGGAATCGATTCCAGATCAACAAAAACTAAGGCAAGTAACCACAGGCAGCCTGCACTCCAACCGACGCAGAAGATGCCATTTTATCGTATACAGTGCATAAACCACAAGCTTGGAATTAGTCAGCGGAGAGGACGCCATCAACCCTATCCCTAGAATGGTTAACAGACAGTAGGCTCCAAATACAACATAGTCATGAAATGGGATTTCTTGCATGATCGTTTAGCACTCAAAAGAATCAAACGGAAACCAAGATGGAATTGCTTAATCCCAAAAATTGCAGTCGCAAACGTGGAGAGGTCGCTCCATCTTCCCATGTTGAATCCCTTCCTTCCTAAAGCAAGCATCCCTCTCAGCAAATATCCCCGATGGGAGCCTGTCATCGTGCTCAAATCATGTGAGGCCGACCAATCCCCACCATCTTTTCCCCGATCATTTTCCGCTCTCTGCTACCGTGGATTCCTTTCTCCCAGAGTCAGGCGGGCTCTCCTACCCTTATTCAATCATCACTATAAATCCTGGTCGGTTCCCAACGTCCCCATAATTCATGATCATCAGTCAAGTAACGCCCTCAAACTGTGGCTAAGTTGGGGCAGCTTAACGTCTCTATCAGTTATGATTCTCAGTGGCGAATAAATTTAACAGGTAAAAGTCAGGTGACAGGCCCAGAATCCTGGCTATTACTTTGCGTAATAAAATACTCCATAAATATGGCATCGTGTTCCAAATATGCCCACCTGAAATAGCTGCCTGCTAATACTCTATCCTCGGTCGATTAAATACTGCTGCGGGCGTTTGGATTTAAGGAAACACAGGAGCACTTATTACCCTCTCGCGTATATATAAAATAATCACAGCAACCAAATACTTATGCTATGCGGTGCACTCTATGATCGTTTTAGCGTGCCCAAGAAAAGTATTCATCTACCTTTGTGTCATCATGTTGCAGCTCCTCAAGCTTGCCAATGACCATCGTGAAGGTAAATTGGAGTTATATAATTACTCATAAATACGAGGTTGTTTCCTTATGAAATGATTATTGCTTGCAAGCATATTCTACCTATATATGATAGACCTTAAATATATGTATCCCCATTATAAATATAATTATTTATTCGTATAAGGTTTCCACATATGATACATATGTGTATCGAGCTTACCTCACTATTGCATGTAACATAACATGTTCTTTATTTAATACCTATGTCACGTATATATATATATATTTTTCCATATAAACTATTCTCCATTAATTTATGTGTATAGGGTTCCGTAAATGATTCATATATGTATGAGGCTTGTCCCACCTATTGTAGCACTCCATGAATATGGAGACTTATATATTATATAATGTTTCTCCATGAATATACATATATATATGGTTATATGTATCAAGTATTCTTGATCAACCTGGGGTGGGAGAACCCTCCTAGTGGTGAGGGGTTTCCCATTCCTCTAGGATGCAGTCATGGTTAAATTCTATTCTTATAAGTCGTAGTCGCTCTCGGCTCTTCAGGGTGGGAGAGGGATCTTACAATGTACATTAGTTTGGTATTAAGTTTGGAAGGGATTGCATACTTCTCATCCCTTATTTGGTTGTTTGCTTGCAGGTATCGAAAGGGATGGAAGAAAGCATGGCTACAACACAGTTGTCTCACAACATTACATTCATGGCTAAGGTAATCCTACTCATCAAACTTATGCTTGTCCTCCTTCGATCCTGTGGCAAGACAACGTTTCGCATGGTTGTTTGCTTGGGGTTTAATGCTGTAGCGAAATCGATTTTGCCTTCGGGCTTGAATATAAACTTGGTTTATTTTTAATGTGGAGGCGTTATGTCGTGACTTGATACTTAGGCCATTCGTCTCTGTACAATATTTATATTTGGTTATGTAACTCATTAGTTTTGGTTTCTAGGCTTTTAAAATCCATGGCCTGCACCATTGCAAGCAATGGTACCAAAGCCCATTGGCACCCTGTGTAAAACCTTGTCCTCAGCCTTCGATGGCGACCGTGTACAAACATTTGGGTTTGCTGTGTAATTAGATGTATGGTTTTGATAATATGTAATGGATAGTTGTATGTGATTTTACTCCTACGTTTTTAATTGAACACTGTATTTAAACTGAGTTGGGTTTTTAATGAATAGAGGCATACACCTTACCAGTTGCTCTGTGCATGAATTCCATTGATTAGTTTGGTTATTGTACTATTTTGACAGCATGGATAAAGGCCATGCCATCAATGTCATGAGCCTTCCCACAGTGCTGCAATAGATTGTGATTTAAATTATATACGACATCTGGTTATTAGGTGAACATTGGATTATGTTTTAAATCATTGTTTGGTCGAGGCTGTGACTTATGTGAGCACTGTGTATTGAATGTTATGGGGTTTCATGGAGGATAGGGTATGAAGAACCTCGATGGCACTTTTTTTTTTTAAATATATTCGACTCTATAGTAAAATTGTTTAACGACTGAGGCCGTGTTGTAGCTAGAGTCCTACAACCTCTCTGCTAGCATAGGCATTTTAGTCATGTTACTTTTCTTATTGTGGGTTTTAATTTTGTTTATGTAATGGAGTTGTAACCTATGAGGATCGATACCATGACCTTTATTTATTAAATACAACCTCTGTTTATTAAATCCATGTATGAAATGTTACTTGTTGAAGCTTCTAGATGGATGTTTAAGTTGGATCTTATATGGGATTCTTAAAGATATACTACATGTAATTTATGGTGTTTTAAATGTAGATGTTTAAGACTGTAGTTTTTATAGAAGAGTCTTGATAAGGACCACATGGATGGTCACAATATCACTCTGATTAAAATGAATGATGTTTTATTTATGGGGAATATTTTTAATGAAATTTGTTATATGATTATAGACCTTCGAAGGTCTTAGCTGGATTATTTAAATTTAGAAATAAATACATAGATAGTTTTTTTTATAAAGCTTTATACCTGATAGTTTTATTTAAGTGTATGTATACTTATTTCAGAAAAGAATAAGTCTAGTTGTAAAAGATACCCTAAAGTAACTATATATTATATTTGTTTCTTTAACTTACTCCTATGGTTAAATCTACTATAATTTGAAACACATGCCTCTACTGACAAATGTAATATGCCATTAGAGATATAAGTAATAGGTGCACAATTAAAATAGCAGATCTAGATTTACCTAGTCTACAATATTAATTTCTAAATATGAAATGAATATAAAACACAAACTTTTAAAGATGGGAACCTAGCTACATAGATCCTATGATAATCTTCCCAATCATATGAATATTTGAGGAGAAATAAAGAACCTATAAAATCCTTGGCAACACATTAATTACCTAGGGTTAGTAAAATCTATAGAAGCTTTTACATCAAGCAGCCTACATTTACCATAGAAATGAACTTTGACATGCTAAGAATTCGTACACGTGATTTATCTTCCTGAAGCTCCTTTAATGGCTGAACTTGCACACTTTTCAAATAACCAACATTATCAATTTAAGATAGATCTAAACTATGATTCTGATGAACAAATCAATTGGGAACTACCACGTTCCTCCCAACCATGACTCGAAACCGTTCCTGGTTCTAATTTGGATCTCCCCAAGCTGGACTCCAACATGCAAGTACCTTAGAGCTCCTAAGGTAGGGTTTCCTATCTGGTATCTAGATTCTGAACCAGTCCTCTTTTCTTTGCATGAGAAAATTCTCCAAGAAAACACTTGAGAGCGAAAATAGGCAGAATAACAATTCTCCAAGAGAAAAATCAAAACCCCTAAGCCTTTGCTTGGCTTGAGTCTTTATAGGCAGACTTTTTAGTCAAAGAGGCAGTTAAATCAAGAAACCCTTGATTTCTTGATTTAACCCTTTTTTAATTTACTGGGGTAATTTTTAATTCTTAACCTAGGAACTTTTAACTAGTCCCCAGTTAATCTTTCATAGATATTTCCACTATTTATAAATCATTTAACATTAAATAGTAATTGGTGGAGCTTCTCTTATTCCTTTATTAAATTATATAATTAATCATAATTAATTCTTTATACATACTATGTATAAAATACATAGTATTAAAATGCTTGTTAGTATTTGTCTTCGTGATACACCTAGGGATACAATGGCCAAATATCCGATGCTCCAGAGCTAATGCCAATCATTTCCAATTATATTTTCATCTATTCCAGAGCTTTATTCTAAACAAAAATGTAAGTACTCATGTGCTCCAGAGCCTCTCGCCCAGCACAAAACATATCATCGATCATGTGCTTTAGTGTCCACGCCCAACACAAACATTTCATCAATCATGTGCTTCAGGGTCCATGCCCCACACAAAAAATATGTATACATATATATCATCAACAATTGGCTTACTCCCAATATACCAAACAAATCATCATGTTCATATGCAGTGGGGTCTTCGACCTAAAAATAAAACATCAATATAATCATCATGATCAATAGGCTTATGCCTATAAATGGTAGGTCCAAAATTTCAAACATTACACAAGGCCTTGCTTAGCCTGAAGGCTTGGTAGCCTAGACTATAGTCTTGATCCCACCTTGCAATTGTAATATTGTTTATCATAGTCATAAAGAGAAATGTATAGTATAACATTAGAAAAGGATCTTTGTCCTATAGCGTGAATGGTGTATGGTAAGGTTTGATTATTGCACATTTTTTATGGTGTTAAGCCATGGTTTGAAATGTTAATATAATGGTCATTGGTTTATATGGTTGTATGTTTAAATGCCAATGGATTAAATATTATGTGATGTGGGTTCTTACCATAGTTTTTAAATAATGGCCCAATGCAATGATTGTAAGTCATGATTACATGTGTTTGTGAGTTAATGAACCATACCCATGTTGACTTGCGACTTAAAAGCGTTTTCCTCACTATGAGTGGACGGCACAACCAGGATTTCCAAACTGGCTTCGAGATCTTATTTCAAAGGTCCTTTTGTATGGTTCTACTTTGCAAGGTTTCAAATATTTTAATGTGTCATTGTTGGTATGAACCCTTCATTTTTGGTTTGTTTGTTGTGTGGGATAGAGTCAAGCTCTGCTCTCTTCATGGTGATCTTGTTGGGTTTTCTGGTGGAAACACTTGTCACAATTTTGATGGTATTAAGTCTGGTTTCTTTCCAAGGTTTTCTTGCATTTTTCATGGATTCCATGGCCGCTTGAAGCAGGATGTTTCGCTTCGAAAAGAATCAGCCACCAACTCCAGTTTCAACGGTACCCTTCACGATGTAATTTTTGTATTGTTTCTTAGCAGTAAGGTTTAATAGACTACATTCTGTTTTTTATGAAGGAAGAGCGAGATAAGGTTAACCTTTGGAGGAGCCAACCCCTGGCCCTCTTTGTAACTCGTATAAGGTAATGCACAAAAAACCTTTATCTTATTTCTTTTATCCTTTCAAGGAATTTTATGAGCATTGTTAACGGTTTAAGTGGGTTTGTTGCATGTAGCTCTTTACTAACTGAAGGGAAAAACATCATCTTCAACTTCGTTGAGATAAGTTTTGTAATAGGCATCACCCGACTATTAGAACAAGGAAAAAAGGTTATTTATTGGGTTTCCCCCATTAAGGCAAGATGCATAAGAAATCCAACCAAAATAGGATTTTTTCTATTTGATTAGATTACATTAGTGAGCGCCATGACCTAATATTACCTTTTCCCATTATTAAACGCCCTTTATATTTAAATTGATAAACATGCTTTATAATGCATGGAGTTTATAATGATGATGACACTTAGATTGAATGTCATCAGTAAGAACAAAAATAAATAGTAACATCCCCTTTATGAAATAAATCTAGTTGAGATATTGTTTGTGGAATATGTCTCCATATAATTCTTATTAATGTGCTCCCTCACTTGATTTGAGAGGCTAAAGGCCAAACAATAGATTGAAGAATAATAAAAATACATCACAATTAAAAGCCAAACAATGCAATATATAAATGTATGTGGAAGAAAGAAAAAAATTACATCTCAAACTACATAGACAAAATGATGGCAAACATGAGGGGCTATAATCCCTTTAGTGCACTAAGTTGTCATAGACTCATAAATGTTGTCATCAAGTCATCAAAATGAAATTATTCTATTGCATAAGTGTCACAATCATATTTCACATGAAGTCGTCAAAATCAATTACATAGATGTCCTAATGCCACTGAAATTTACAAAAATGAATATATCAAGATGCAAAACCTTCTAATCCTCTTCCCTTACCAAAAAGAGACCCTCTTAAAACTAAAGGATCACTTAAAAATATGAATAAATAAGGCTAAAATTGTTTTTTTAAAGGTTTTTTTTTATATTAGGAATATTTTGTAAGTCAGGCTGATAGTGCCTTTTGTTAGTCCCTGACAGCCTGCAACCATTTTTTACGACTGATCATGACCTGTAACTGATGAGAAATATGTAGTCGACCATGTGTGGCTCTATAGAAGATATAAATAGGAACAACCCATTCTTTATAAGGGTTGGACATTCATCATTGTTGTTGGAGGACAATCATTAAGGTCCATCGTTTTGTTGTTTTGTTTATCTTGTTAAGAAAGTTAGAGTAAGTAGAAGAAAAATAATTAGAGAAGAGTCTAGCAGAAGTTAGCAGCTATTGAGCCACGGATCTTGCATCTGTGTGCACATAATGCTAGTAGTAGAAGGAATTAGCAGCGGTGTGCATATATAGTAAGTAGAAGAGTCGATCCAGGCTGTGGGTGGATCAGTAGGAGTAGATAGAAGAATAAACTAGAGACCATGAGAGCAGACGATTGAGTCAGAAAGACATATCTCAGGAACAATCTATAGATCACAAACCGCAAGGTGCTATACACAATTTTTCATGCCAAATGGAGAGCACCTTGGTGTTTTTTCCCATACAAGTTTCCACGTTATTTCCTGTGTTAAATGAATGGTTATATTGAATGTTTATGTTAATGTTGAAGTATTTTCTTACTGTATATTGATTAGTTACAGTTGAATGTATGCACTATCTTGATTAATCAGTGAATGAATGAGAATTAAAAGCATTGTGGAAATGTTGTGTATAAGTTCATGGTTAAAATCTTAAGTCAAAGCACAAGTTGTAAACTGTACGTCAGTAGAGGGGATCAGCAGTGTCACACCAATTGTGCTAATTCTAGGGGTTAAGGACAATGTTGTGTCATGCACGCTGGAATACAGTTGTTTCCAGTCGCACCAAAATACACTCCATCGTCGCAATTTCCTATGACGAGCACCTTGGCTGTGCACCAAGGGACTATAATTCCCTTGCCAACTGTGGAAACATGGTTTTGGCAGTTACCCATTAGGTATATCAGGTGAGACTGTGCCTGTCTCGTAGGTGTTGCCGACTAAGCTTTCTCTATACAACCGATGTCTTGTGGTTTATTGTTCGTACTGTGGTGTTTTTGAACTGTGGGTCTATACAAGAAGGTAAAAAAGGTCAACAAATGGTTCCATTGCCGGGACCAATAATCATATGAGTCGAGGGAAATTTTCCAGCATACGAAAAAGAAAGAAAGAAAGAAAAGGTCCATCAATTATTTTTTATTATTTATAGATAATAAATAGTCCAATATCTACAAAATCCTAATTAGGAACTAGTTGAAAGCTCATAAGTTAAAGTATTAAAAATTACCCAAATTAATTAAAAAGGTTAAATCAAGAAACCATGGTTCTTGATTTAACTGTCCCTTTGACTGCAAAGTCTGTCTATAAATACCCAATCCAAGAAAAGGCTTCGGGCTCTGATATATCATTGGGAGGATTCATTTTCTACATGTTTTTCTCTCAAGTAAATTCTTGGCGAACATTTTCCTAGAAGGAAAAAGGAGAACTGGTCCATACCTGATATATGAGATAGGAAACCCTACCTTAGGAGATCTAAGCTACTTGCATGTTGGATTCCAACTCGGGGGGATCCATATTAAAACCTGGAACGATTCTGGGTCATGGTTGGGTGGAATGTGGTAGTTCCCAACTGATTTGGTCATAGAAAACGAGGTCAGATATGCCTTTGAATTGTTAATGCTAGTTATTTGAGTGTGCAGGTTTAGCCATTAAAAGAGATTCAAGTTATAGGTATGAATCCCTAGACATCCTATTCCATTTTTTCATAATAAATGTTGGCTATGTTAGGCAAATGATTACATTGCATTTCCTAAACCTATGTGTTTGTTTCTCTATTTAAAATATTCTAGGGTTTGCATCTTTAAATATTAACCCTAAGCTGTAAGTGATTTTCTATACCAGATTTATCGAGGTTTCATTTATTAGTTTACTTCTGCAACATTAATTCATTTATAAATGTTTATCAGGGGTTCTGCACCCTATTTTTAATTCCTATATTAGTTTTACTGATGAAACTCGGTTAAGTACAAACTAGGTTTTATTTTAGATTTATTTTCTATCTATTGTTTTGGCTTTTATAACTCTACCAACATTTTTCATTTGTCAGTAGAGGCATGCCTTAGATTTAAATAGACTAGTGGAGAGTAAGAATTTTACAAGTATACATTAACCTTTCTAGAATGGAATTATAAATCAAATCAACTAAGTACAGGTTATGAGTAGTTCCAGATTACATCGAAGATAAATAAACCAGCAAGACCTTTCAAGGTCTATATACCTAAATACATGCTTACTACTAAACCATTTCAAGTAAAAATAACATCATCATAAGTAAATAAACAAAGTAAGCATCATGACCATACATGCCTCTAAAGTCAGGTTTCATTTCATTATTAAAATCCATAGACCTAATAAAATCCACAGACCTACTATTATAAATCTGCCTAATCAAATCGTATGCCATAAAATTGAATAGCCCCATTTTATTCTCAACTCACAACCATAACATAACAATTAATCAAAGTATTATCATAATATTTAAAGAAAGAACTCAGTGATTACATTAATTTCACACGAACAAATCCTGTAGACTACCTTGCTATTCTCTTACATAACCACGGTACCCTTTTATATTAAAACCTACATCAAACAATAATACAAATGAAATATTGTATAATCCACATAGTAATCTCTACACAGTCCAATTATTTATACAATAGAGGACATGAACAATATCCTATGGAAACCTAAGCCCCAAAACGTAATCATCCAATTTAATTACGTACCCAAAAAATCAACCATGACCAAGATTCGAATCTCATGGAGTTGTTATACATCCATCATGACCACACTATACATAGAGGGTATGTGGGATTAATAATTCAACACATTCACTACAACAAGGTCGAGAGACCCATGTGGTCTGTACTCGCACTGTAAGCATGGCCTCAGCCACCAAATAATTAAATACACAGTCCATTAAAAGAAAACCTACAACAACGTTAGCCATCGTGGGTTTTCACCCATGGCTTCTTCACTTTTTTCACATTACGTATGAATAAAAAAACATGAAATAATTGCAACCAAATAAACTATTGCAGCAACCATGGGGAGGGCTCATGCCACATATGGCATGGACATCAACCCATACACTGTCAAGTATTAACAACTAAGAATAAATACAAGCAATTATACACAGACCATCCACGAGGGCCACATAATTCCAAGCTTTAACAATAACAACGCATTACCAAAAATGCAGGGTATATTATTTACACAATAACCATTAAAGTTTGAAATCGAAATATTACATAGTCGTTCCAAGGGATATGGCACCATTGCAAGCAATGGTGCTGCCCAGGCTTAAAACCCACAAATCAAAAATACGATTTACACAAACGAAAAGAAGAGTCTGCTAGAAGTCCTGAGGTTCCCCATTCACTTATAACACCACCCTCATTCTTTTTAGAAACCCAAACCTTGTATACACACGCTCGAAGGAAAATTGATATCCCATAAGTAAAACCCAAACAACAATGATATAACCGAGCCCTACGCATAATGTCGAGAAGGGGAAAGCTTACGCTTGTGTAACAGGATTACCGTGACTATGATTGCATCATACTTGAGTTGACAGTGAAGCTCTGAGCCGTCCCAATCCTCGACAACCCTATCACTTGCAACCTCCAACATGACGAAGATAAGAAGTATGACATAGAAGAAGCCATGAAACAAATATCAAACGTAGTCATGAAACCAATGAATCCTACCTTCGTAACCTGGGCGTCATCTCCATTCACAGCTAAGAGCCCAGACCAAACCCTCCATAGACTAAGAGAAATGACCAAAACATTCATGGAGCTAAGCCCTAAGCTTGGGCTGCCCCAAAACCGAAGAAGCATTAATGGCACCAGCCTGGTGTCAACTATCCACCCAAAACCTACTTTTCCATAGTTTGCATTCATTACATTATCATGGTCTCCATTTTCCATGCAAGTCTTAAATCCCGTCACATAATGTCGAACCTTAGAATATAAATCACCACCCCAATGCTCATACAAGGTAGGGCATGTGTTAGGTATCATTTAACCATAGTCTTAAGCCTTGAACCCTTGCATATCTATATTCCCTAAGCTTAATCCTTAGTAAACATGGCATACAAAATATGCAATGGTATTATTGCCAGGTATAAAATCAAGGTTTGGTCTGTACCGCCAAAGTTTAAAACCTGTTAAGAGCAAATAAATACATGTTAATACTTTGACTGTAACAAATCTGAATTACGAATAGACTAAGTTAGGAACAGAGGATTCGTAACTTCATAATGAAAAGTAGGCATCTCATAGATAATTTATCTGTGTTAAATAATTAATGAATATCGTAATTTTGTTTCTATCAATGTTAGTCTATAATGAAGCGTAGTGACGAATAGTAGGTAGAATAATTATCAAAACGTTCAACACACTTTAACAAGTCTTTTTCGCTTAGTATAATCTACATACGAGATGAAAGAGGTGCCTTAGTTCGAAGAACTAAGTAAGCATGCTAGACAAGTGAACACTTTACCTCTCAGTAATTGTCACATGGGAGAACTGGTCCCGCCACTCCACCCACTTTAGTTGCAGAAACAAAATTAAGTTAGAACCATATAAATAACAATTAAGACTATGAAGAAATAAGTGAAGCATATAATTAAGTAATGACACATTCACAATAATGCATAACCATAAGAATAATGTAGTAAACAAGCATTAATAAATCGTAAGTAAAATACAATAATATTCATAACTGAAAGTAAGATGATAGAACGTAAGAACAAATTATGACCAAATAGTGGTGCATTCAGTGTACATTATATTCTGCAACTTCAATAATGTTTCACATAGGTAGTTTTTAATAGCCTAATAATATGTTTTTTTTATTTTCAATTTTTGGGGATAGTACATCTCTCCTTTTAGTCTTCCAAATTGTTACACTTTCTATTTTATTTTTATTCTTTTCCTAACATAAATTTTATTTTCTCATTGCTTCTTCAAGAGTCTTCACATTGTCATACTCAATCCACTCTTTAAACCTTATGGGAAAACAACTGAGAAAGCTCTATATCCTTGGTTTTTCATCTATTATATATGGTATGTAATGAAGCACACTCATGAATTTACTACACATCTCTTTCTTAGTACTAGCTCCGAGACTTAACTCGTAAAATTCTTTGTTCTTCTCTTTGTAATACCGTTCTTAAAGTTATTTTCGTTTAAAATGTTTTTTAAAGGTTTTAGGTATATGTCCTTTATTTCCTTTACTTTATTTATATCCTCCCACCATATATCTTCTTTTCCAGTTAAATTATGTATTATGTATTTAAATTATGTATTTATATCTTCTTTTCCAGTTATATATCTTTTATTTCATTGGAGTAATTATAGATTTGGAAGTATTTCTCCATCCTTAACGTCAAGGCTTCCACCTCTTCTCCTTTTTCAATCTCATTGCTAAACATTGGTGGTTTAATCATTTTAAACTTCTCATATATTTCTTCATACAGTTTGTACTTTATTTTCTTTTTATTATCATCTCATCTTCCACTCGAATCTTGTTGTTTTTGCGTTTGATGTTTAACTCATTCCTCCACATTCGACATTGTCCTGATGATGAATCCTGATATGGTTCCGAAACGTCAACTTGTTCATTTCGATACTGTGGTTTCTCCAACATCAACATCAATAATTTACCACCACAGAAATCTAGAACCAGAAACTCATTCCTCACTAGTAGTTTCATCCCTATGACTCAAAAATTCCTGTTTCATCCCATTACGTTTGTAAGGTGTAATTTTTGGCATATTATGTTCATGTTTTTTCTTCTTCTCTTTTTCATTATTATGTATTTTATCTAGTAAAATATTATCCAGTTCTTCTTTATCTTTCAATATTCGTTGATTCTCCTCAACTCTTTTTAACTATGATCTTAGTCCTTTAACAATTTTTTACATTTACTATTTATTCTCTTGACTTTCATTCATGTTTATCGAGATCGAACCATACCTTAGATTACCCTCTTAATTATTTGTATGATCTCTAGTGTGACACTCTTATTTTGAAGACATCCCTACCCCTTTCTTACTTTTCCTACAAAATAAAGTTATCATTCTCTTCCTGTTTTGTAAGAGACTCAAACCAAAAAATAAACTAAAATTAGTTTTATGGTTTCTTTAGAAGTTTTAGTGTTGAGTTGGTTCATGCCTAGTGCTGCAACCTTGATTTTATAGCATTTTGTCACACACCTCAAAAATTATAAATAAATAAAATGTGTACATATATTTAACTAGAACTCTTCATACAAATTCTACCATGAATTATTACTTGTGAGTCTAATTAGTGATGTTATGTAAAGTTTTTTACATGATTAGGTTTCTCCAGCTGCGGGTAATAGCAGAGTGTTTTTAACAGCTTACATACAACCACACCCGAAGGAGATATTTAAAATACTTGCTTTTATTTTTATCATGGTTTACTAAGGCCTTGCTTAGCCTAAAGGCTTGGGAGACTAGACTATAGTCTTGATCCCACCTTGTAATTGTAATATTGTTTACCATAGTCATAAATAGAAATGTATAATATAACATTAGAAAAGGACCTTGGTCCTATAGCGCAAAGGGTGTATGGTAAGGTTTGAATATTACACATTTTTATGGTGTTAAGCCATGGTTTGAAATGTTAATATAATGGTCGTTGCTTTATATGGTTGTATGTTTAAATGCCAATGGTTTAAATGTTATGTGATGTGGGTTCTTACCATAGTTTTTAAACAATGGCCCAATGCAATGATTGTAAGTCATGATTACATATCGTTGTGAGCTAATGAACCGTACCTGTGTTGACTTGCGACTTAAAACCGTTTTCCTCACTGCGAGTGGACAACACAACTAGAATTTCCAAACTGGCTCCGCGATATTATTTCAAAGGTCCACTTGTATGGTTCTACTTTGTAAGGTTTCAAATATTTTAATGTGTCATTGCTGGTATGAACCCTTCATTTTTTGTTTGTTTGTTGTGTGGGAGAGAGTCAAGCTCTGCTCTCTTCATGGCAACCTTGTTGGTTTTTCTGGTGGGAACACTTGCAACAATTTTGATGGTATTAAGTATGGTTTATTTCCAAGGTTTTACTGCATTTTCCATGGATTCGATGGCCACTTGAAGTAGTATGTTTCGCTTCAAAAAGACTCTACCACCAACTCTAGTTTCGATGCTGCCCTTCACGAGGTAATTTTTTTATTGTTTGTTAGCAGTAAGGTTTAATAGAAGGTTTAGGTTTTTTCATTGCATAAAGGGACACTACATTCCATTTTCTATGAATAAAGAGGGGGATAAGGGTAACGTCTGGAGGAGAGGACCCCTGGCCCTTGTTGTAACTCATATAAGGTAATGCACAAAAACCCTTTCTCTTATTTCTTTTTGCATTTCAAGGAATTTTATGAGCATTGTTAACAGTTTAAGTGGGTTTGTTGCATGTAGATCTTTACTAATCCAAGGGTAAGAACATCATCTTGAACTTCGTTGAGATAATTTTTGTAATAGGAATCATCTGACTATTGGAACAAGGAAAAAAGGTTGTTGATTTGGTTTTCTTCCATTTTCCATGCAAGTCTTAAACCTCATCATAATTTCAAACCTTAGAATGTAAATCGCCACCCCAATGCTCATACAAGGTAGGGCATGTTTTAGGTACCGTTTAACAATACGATTAAGCCTTGAACCCTTCCATATCTATATTCCCTAAGCTTAATGATTAGCAACAATGGCATATGAAATATGCCATTGTATTATTGATAGGTATAAAATCAAGGTTTGGTCTATATCACCAAAGTTTAAAACCTGTCAATAACAAATAAAGACATGTTAATACTTTGAATGTAACAAATATGAATTACGAATAGATTAAGTTAGGAACAGAGGACCCGTAACTTCATAATGGAAAGTATGTGTCTCATAGATAATCTATCTGTGTTAAATAATTAATGAATATCATAATTACCTTGCTATCAATCTGAGTCTGTAATGAAGCATAGTAACGAACAATAGGTATAATAATTATCAAAACGTTCAACACACTTTACCAAGTCTTTGTCACTTAGTATAATATGCATATGAGATTAAAGAGGTTCCTTAGTTCAAAGAACTAAGTAAGCCTGCTAGACAAGTGAACACTTTACCTCTTACTAATTGTCACATGGGAGAACTAGTCCTGCCACTCCACCCACTTTAGTTCCAAAAACAAACTTAAGTTAGAACCATATAAATAACAAGTAATACTATGAAGAAATAAGCGAAGCATATAATTAAGTACCTACCCATTCACAATAATGTATAACCATAAGAATAATGTAGTAAACAAGCATTATGACATTGTAAGTAAAATACAGTAATATTCATAAGTGAAAGTAAGATGATAGAACATAAGAAAAACTTACGACCACACAGTGGTACATTCAGTGTACATTATTTTCCGCAACTTCAATAATGTTTCACATAGGTAGTTTTTACTAGCCTAATAATTTTTTTTTCTATTTTTGGGGACATTACATCTCTCCTTTTATTCTTCCAAATTGTTACACTTTTTGTTTTATTTTTATTCTTTTCCTAACATAAATTTTATTTTCTCATTGCTTCTTCGAGAGTCTTCACATTGTCATACTCGATCCACTATTTAAACCTTATAGGAAAACAACTGAGAAAGTGTTATATCCTTGGTTTTTCATATATTATATATGGTATGTAATGAAGCACACTCATGAATTTACTACACATTCTTTCATAGTACTAGCTCATAGTATTAAGTCATAAAATTCCTTATCCTTCTCTTTGTAATACTGTTCTGAAATTTATTTTTGTTTAAAATATTTTTTAAAGGTTTTCCAGGTTACGTATATTTCCTTTATTCCCTTTACTTTATTTATATCCTCCCACCTTATATCTTCTTTTCCAGTTAAATTATATATGGCCATTATATCTTTTAGTTCATAGGAGTAATTATAGATTTGGAAGTATTTCTCCATCCTTGACATCGAGGCTTCCACCTCTTCTCCTTTTTCAATCTCACTGCTAAACATTGGTGGTTTAATCATGTTAAACTTTCCATATATTTATTCATACAGTTTTTACTTTATTTTCTTTTTATTATTATCTCGACTTTCAATCGAATCTTGTTGTTTTTGTGTGTTATGTTTAACTGATTCCTCACTGGAAGATTCCGCCCTATGACTCGAAAATTCCAGTTTCCTCCCATTACATTTGTAAGGTGCAATTTTTGGCATATTATGTTCACGTTCTTTCTTCTCATCTTTTTCAACATTATGTATTTTAGCTACTAAAATATTATTCAGTTCTTTTTGAGCTTTCAAGATTCATTTATTCTCCTAAACTCTTTTTAACTATGATCTTATTCCTTTCACAATTTTTTACATTTAATATTTATTCTCTTGAATTTCATTCATGTTTATCGAGATCTCACCATACCTTAGATTACCCTCTTAATTATTTGTATGATATCTAGTGTGACACTCTTATTTTGTACACATTCCTACCCCTTCCATACTTTTCCTACAAAATAAAGTTATCATTCTCTTCCTGTTTTGTTAGAGAATCAAATTAAAAAATAAACTAAAGTTATCATTCTCTTCTTGTAGTAAAATTGATTAATGATCGAGGCTGTGTTGTAGCTAGAGTCTTACAACCTCTCTGCTAGGATAGGCATTTTAGTCATGTTACTTTTCTTATTGTGGGTTTTAATTTTGTTTATGTAATGGAGTTGTAACCTATGAGGATCGATACCACGACCTTTGTTTATTAAATACAACCTTTGTTTATTAAATACAAAGTTGTATGAAATGTTACTTATTGAAGCTTCTAGATGGATGTTTAAGCTGGATCTTATATGGAATTCTTACAGATATACTGCATGTAATTTATGGTGTTTTTAATGTAGATGTTTGTAGATGTTTAAGACTGTAGTTTAGATGGATTATTTAAATTTAGAAATAAGAACATAGATAGTTTTTTTTTATAAAGGTTTATACCCGATAGTTTTATTTAAGTCTATGTATAGTTATTTCATAAAAGAATAACTCTAGTTGTAAAAGATACCCTAGATTAACTATATATTATATTTATTTCTTTAAATTACTCCTATGGTTAAATCTACTATAATTTGAAACACATGCCTCTACTCACAAATGTAATATTTCAGTAGAGATATAAGTAATAGGTGCACAATTAAAATAGCAGATTTAGATTTACCTAGTCTACAGTATTAATTTCTAAATATGAAATGAATATAAAACACAAACTTTTAAAGATGGGAACCTAGCTACATACAACTTATGATAATCTTCCCAATCATATGAATATTTGAGGAGAAATAAAGACCCTAGAAAATCCTAGGCAACACATTAATTACCTAGGGTTAGTAAAATATATAGAAGCTTTTACATCAAGCATCCTGCATTTACCCTAGAAATGAACTTCGACATGCTAAGAATTTGTACCTGTGATTTATCTTCCTGAAGCTCCTTTAATGGTTGAATTTGCACACTTTTCAAATAACCAACATTATCAATTTAAGTCAGATCTCACCTCTGATTTTGATGACCAAATCAATTGGGAACTACCACGTTCCTCCCAACCATGACCCGAAACCATTCCTGGTTCTAATCAAGATCCCCCCGAGCTGGACTCCAACATGCAAGTACCTTAGAGCTCCTATGGTAGGGTTTCCTATCTAGTATCCAGATTCTGAATCAGTCCTCTTTTCTTTGCACGAGAAAATTCTCTAAGAAAACACTTGAGAGCAAAAACAGGGAGAATAATAATTCTCTAAAAGAAAAATTAGAACCCCGAAGCCTTTGCTTGGCTTGAGTCTTTATAGCAAGAATTTTTAGTCAAAGGGTCAGTTAAATCAAGAAATACTCGATTTCTTGATTTAACCCTTTTTTAATTTACTAGGGTAATTTTTAATTATTAACCTAGGAACTTTTAACTAGTTCTGACTTAGTCCTTCATAGATATTTCCACTATTTATAAACCCTTTAACAATAAATAGTATTGGGTGGAGCTTCTCTTCTTCCTTTATTAAATTATATAATTAATCATATTTAATTCTTTATACATATTATGTATAAAATACACAGTACTAAAATACTTTTTAGTATTTGTCTTCGGGCATCACGCGTCATGGTCCCTAGACTTAACGACACTTCTTCATGAAGGTCAAGAAGAAAGATGGCTTAGGTATACTAGGTTAGGAAACTCTAAACATCCTTGCATGTTGGATTTCCCTCATATAACGTGGTAGCTCTTCAGTACTTTGATGAGAATACATAAATTTGAAATTTTATTTTATCACTTATAAGTAAGCATGCTGATGATCAATATTCTTATTGAGCTATTTTCGCTCAGTATTTCATTAAATTTTTTTCAGTAACCCCAAGCTCTTACCAGGTCCCATACTCAACGCCTATAGCAAGGAGTTACAAACATAGTGCAATTCCAGAGCTTTCGCTCAACACTAAATGCTAGGATGTACTTGTACAATACACCTATGGATACAATGGCCAAAGATCCGATGCTCCACAGCTTATGCTCAACACCAACATGGAGTTCTCTAGAGCTTATGCCCAACATTTCCAGTTATATTTTCATGTGTTCTAGAGCTTTATGCTCAACACAAATGTAAGTACTCATGTGCTCCAGAGCCTCTCTCCCAACACAAAACATCTCATTGATCATGTGCTTCAGGGTCCACACCCAACACAAACATTTCATCAATCATTTGCTTAAGGGTCCACGCCCCACAAAAAACATATATATACATATATATCATCAACAACTGGCTTACGTCCAATATACCAAACAAATAATCATGTTCATATGCAATGGGGTCTTTGACTCAAAAATAAAACATCAATATAATCATCTTGATCAATAGGCTTATGCCTATAAATGGTAGGTCCAAAATTCGGGACATTACATAAGGCCTTGCTTAGCTCGAAGGATTGGGAGACTAGACTATAGTCTTGATCCCACCTTGCAATTGTAATATTTTTTACCATAGTCATAAAGAGAAATGTATAATATAACATTAGAAAAGGATCTTGGTCCTATAGTACGAAGGGTGTATGGTAAGGTTTGATTATTGCACATTTTTTATGGTGCTAAGCCATGGTTTGAAACATTAATATAATGGTCATTGGTTTATATGGTTGTATGTTTAACTGCCAATGGTTTAAATGTTATGTGATGTGGGTTCGTACCATAGTTTTTAAATAATGGCCCAATGCAATGATTGTAAGTCATGATTACATGTGGTTGTGAATTAATGAACCATACCCGTGTTGACTTGCGACTTAAAAGCATTTTCCTCATTATGAATGGACAACACAACCAGGATTTCCAAACTCGCTTTGAGATCTTATTTCAAAGGTCCACTTGTATAGTTATGCTTGGTAAGGTTTCAAATATTTTAATGTGTCATTGTTGGAATGAACCCTTCACTTTTGGTTTGTTTGTTGTGTGCGAGAGAGTCGAGCTCTACTCTCTTCATGGAAATCTTGTTGGGTTTTCTGGTGGAAACACTTGCCACAATTTTGATGGTATTAAGTCTGGTTTCTTTCCAAGGCTTTCCTGCATTTTCCATGGATTCCATGGCCGCTTGAAGTAGGATCGCTTCGAAAAGACTCAGCCACCAACTCCAGTTTCGACGGTGCCCTTCACGAGGTAATTTCTTTATTGTTTGTTAGCGGTAAGGTTTAATAGAAGGTTTACGTTTTTTCACTGCATAAACTAACACTACATTTTGTTTTTGATGAAGGGAGAGTGAGATAAGGTTAACCTTTGGAGGAGCCGACCCGTGGCCCTCTTTGTAACTCGTATAAGGTAATGCGCAAAAAACCTTTCTCTTATTTCTTTTTGCATTTCAAGGAATTTTACGAGCATTGTTAATAGTTTAAGTGGGTTTGTTGCATGTAGCTCTTTACTTCGTTGAGATAAGTTTTGTAATAGGCATCACCTCACTATTGGAACAAGGAAAAAGGGTTGTTGATTGGGTTCCCCCCATTAAGGCAAGATGCATAAGAAATCCAACCAAAATAGGATTTTTCTATTTGATTAGATTACATTAGTGAGCGCCACACCCTAATATTACCTTTTGCCATTATTAAATGGCCACACCCTCATATTACCTTTTGCCATTATTAAATGCCCTGTATATTTAAATTGATAAACATGCTTTATAATACATGAAGTTTATAATGATGACGACACTTAAAATGAATGTCATCGGCAAGAACCAAAATAAATAGTAACATCCCTTTATTTTTTGAAACTATATATTAATTAAATATTTTAAAACTTTATTATTAATTCATGCTAATGTTAATCATAAGTTCAAATCTCAAATCACACCAGAAAGCTATTATAAGATACTTCAAAAAATATATATTAAAACCAGTTGAGTCGAATTGCCCATTCCCCTAGTAAAAAGAATAAAAAAAAAAAATACCAATTATATTCACAACCAAAGCAGACACCACCATTGATATATTTAAAGGAGTGCAGTAATAACCAACGCCGACACAACCATTGATTTATAGATGGGCCAAAAATTTTCAATTATAAATATAAGCCAAAAAGCCATTTCTCTCATACTTCTGTCATAGAGACATAGACATTCATTTTTTTCGTAATAATATTGATATTAACCGTCATTGCAGATTCAGTTGTGGTCTCTGTGCATTCTTCGAATATAGAAATGGATGTACAAGGACAACGATTCCTGGTTGAAGTTGAGGAGATTATGAGACATTTTCGAGAACTCGAGGAACGATGGCAAGCTCCGTATTTTGATCCTTGGGAACCTGATTTTGATCCATGGCCCGAGTATATGGGTTTGAGCTTAGGAGAAGACAATTTATGTATGACTGGAGACTGTTTCAGAGTCGAATCCCGGATCATGCTAATGTCCAGATACAACAGACATTAGGCGAACTTGGGCAACCACCACCATGGAAACGACAATTGGAAATAGTGGAAGGAGAAGCAAACCTATTATTATATAAAGTGCACGAGATTATACAAATGTTTGGGGAACTTGAGGAACTATGGAACGCTGCTGATGTTGAACCCCAGCGCACAACAGCCCAAACTCTTCCGCTAAACGACAGGACGAGAGCCTTTATTAGAAAATGGGACATTATTAGAGAAACTATGGAGAAATTTATTACTGACTTGGACGATATTTCTGATTTGTTCGCAGCGCAAATCAATCTCGAGTTGCAACGGAAAAGAACAGAAATTACAGAACTTGGTTTGAGATGGCAGCAACAAGCGTTACGGATTGACCGTGGCGACATGATACGCATTCGTATTTCAAACGACCATATCAATGATAGCAATAGCTGCTCAATTTGCCTCGATGATTATGAATTGGGAGAAGCGGGGGCTCAACTCCACTGCGGTCACTTATACCACCAAGACTGCATTTCGAGGTGGTTGCCATCAAATAACAATTGCCCCATCTGTCGTGGAGTAGTTCCACGTACTTGACTTATTATTAATTTTAATGACGTAGAGGTAGTTTCTTTTTTTTATGATGAGCCGTTAAGACTATTTTATTATTATAAATTAATTTTTTTATTAATTTTTAAATTGTTAGTAATATTAGAGGTTTATGTTTTACTATATATATTTAATTAAAAAAATGTTTATGTTTTACCATATATTTATTCGAATTTTTGTTTTAAATATAAAAAATTATACTAAAAACCAATGTTTTGTATCAATCATGTTGCACATTTCTTTTTTTTGTAAGTGTATTGAAAATATATTATATGTTATTTTTCTCCTAAACTTTGACGAAAGCCTTTCTAAATATAACTTTTATTGTTATACTATTTGAAATTAGCAAGTGTTTGAAATTTTAATGATTATTCCTTCATATGATAAGGATTAAAAAAAGCAAGTGTTTGAAATTTTAATGATTATTCTTTCATATGATAAGGATTAAAAAAAAAAGTAAAGTAGGTATGAATTAATATTTCCAAAGCTCATTTTTAAAGGCCATTTATTTTAATCTCAATTAGATTAGTTTTGAGTTGACATTTGTATACATGAAATTCTACACCACAATTTGTCATATTTCTTATGTATAAAATTCTATAACAGTAACGAAAATAATGCTCAGGTAAAATCGTTGAGAGTGCTTGTTTGTTGTTTATATATACTGTGTATTTTATTTTATAAGCCGTGTTTTATGTAAATGCTGCACATAGCTTAATGAGGGTCTTACAACTTCTTATGTAATGATTTATTGCTTTGATTTATTAGCCTCTCTATTTAATTAATTTGGTCGAGGCCATGATTACAACGTAGGGGCAGAGCTTGAGTCTTATGACTTAACTATAGCGTAGATGTTTGTTATTAAAAGTATTGAGGTTAATAATAATGTATCCCACATACGTTGTATATATAGCGTGGTGTTGGAAAACAAATACCCACATGGTTCAAATCCTATTCGTGGTTGATGTAACGAGTTATATTTTTTTATGGATGCGAATTGGGGCTTGGATGCCCACGGGATTCGATTCGTGTCCATCCTTGCAATTACTTGGGACTGTGTAGAGATTTTGATATTGTTTATAAAATGAAAATGATTCCTGTGTATGAATTTATATTGGGGTTTTTAATATGATGGTTCCGTGGTTATGTAGCGATTAGAAATGATAGTCTACAAGATTCATTCTTGCGACCTTATGTAATTACTGAGTGCATTAATCAAATATTATGGTATTGTTTTGGTTAATTTTTTACAATGGCTATGAGCGATATTTAAATGAGACTATTCGATTTTTATGGCTTAAGTTTTTATTATGTGCATTTATGTTATAATATTGTGGATTTTAAATAATGAAAAGAGACTTGATCTTTGGACCAAAGAATGGTCACATACTCACTTTATTCATTGTTTATGATTATGTTATTTTAATGGAATGTTTTAGCAATTAACTTGTATTTAAATATGTATACCTTGGAAGGTATTTACTGGCGTATTTGTCTTAGGAATAATTATAGTTTGTACATAATTGGTTAGATTCATAATTCCATTCTATAACTATTAATGTATATTTATAGATAGTATTTTGATTTGTTTACTGTTGATGTCTATATATATATATATATATATATATATATATATATATATATATTAGTTTAGTTTGTATATAATATCTTAGGTTATCTAGGTCGTAAGTTTATACTTATAGGTATATATATATATAACTTACCTCTAAACTAGTTTATTTAAATCTAAAACATGTCTCTCCTCACAAATGGAATATGTTAGTAGAGTATAAAGAGCAAAGCAGTAGATAAGTAATAGATCTAAAATAAATCCTAGATTGTACTTAACCTAGTTTCAATAGTAAAACTAATATAAGAATTAAAACGAAGGTGCAAAACCCTTGATGAACATTTGTAAATAAGTTAAACTTGAATAAGTAAACTAATAAATAAACCTTGGATAAACCTCGTATAGAAAATCACTTACAGCCCAGGGTTAATATTTTAAATGCAAACCCTAGCTTATTTAAATAGAGAAACATATACATTGGGATGGGAAATGCAATGTAATCATTTACCTAACATAGCTAGTTTTTATTCTAGAAAAATAGAATAGACATTCTAGGCCTTAATACTTGTAACTTGAAGCTTTGTTAATGGATGAACCTGCACACTCAAATAACTGGCATTAACAATTCAAGGAATATCTGACCTCTCTTTTTGATGACCAAATCACTTGGGAACTACCACGTTCCACCCAACCATGACCCAAAACCATTCCTGGTTTTAATCCGGATCCCCCCTAGCTAAAATCCAACATGCAAGTAGCTTGGAACTGCTAAGGTAGGGTTTCCTATCTTGGATATAAGGTCTGGATCATCTCTCATTTTTCCTTTCAAAAAAATGTTCTCCAAGAATTCTCTTGAGAGAAGAATAGACAGAAAATGACTCCTCCAATTGATAGATAAGACCCCCAAGCCTTTCCTTGGCTTGAGTCTTTATAGATAGAATTTTCAGTGAAAGGAACAATTAATATTTGTCTTTGGGAATCATATACCATGATCCCTAGACTTAATGACACTTCTTCATTAAGGTCAAGTAGGTAGATGGTTTAGGTATACTAGGCTAGGTTCCTAATTAGAATTTGTAGGTTTTGGACTATTTATTATATTTACATAATAAATAATAATGGATGGATATTATCTTTCTTTCTTTCATCATTAATATTATAAATATATTTAATTCTTTATACCTTGGCATGTATAAAGTACATAATAATATAACACTTGTTAATATTTGTCTTTAGGCATCATATACCATGGTCCCTAGACTTAATGACACTTCTTCATTAAGGTCAAGTAGGTAGATGGTTTAAGCCTACTAAGCTAGGCAACTCTAAACATCCTTGCATGCTAGATTTCACTCTTATAATGTGGTAGTTCTTTAGTACTTGATGAAATTATAGAAATTTCATTTAATCACTTATAAATAAGTAGGATGACATCAATATTTTTCTCGAGTCATTTTCACTTGAAACTTATTAAACTCTTTTCAGTAACACCTAGTGCTTACCAGAGCCCATACTCAATGCTTTAACAGGGAGTAACAACTTAGTGCAATTCCATAGCTCTTCTCTCAACACTAATGCTAGGATGTACTTGTAAAATACACATAGGGATAGAATGGCCAAGGATCCGATGCTCCTGAGCTTATGCTCAACACCAACATGGAAGGTTCCAAGGCTTATGCCAAATACTTCCAATTATATTTTCAGGTGTTCCAGAGCTTCTCGCTCAACACAAATCATTGATCACTCATGTGCTCTAGATTTCCTTGCTCAA